>RJWJ010005388.1:0-68651 GCA_004363605.1 Indri indri
TATTTTTTTTTTTTTTTTTTAGTTGTCCAGCTAATTTCTTTTCTATTTTTTTTTTAGTAGAGACAGGGTCTTGCTCTTGCTCAGGCTGGTCTCGAACTCCTGAGCTCAAACGATCCGCCCACCTCAGCCTCCCACAGTGCTAGGATTACAGGCATGAGCCACCACGCCTGACCCTTTTGTCTCTTTAATAATTTCAAACATACTCAAAGCAGTTTTCCAATGATATCTTATATCCAGTACCTATAATACACTTGTTTTATCTGTTGAGTCATCCTCACGGTGTTCCATTTCTTTGTGTCATCTATAACTTTTCACTGGTAGCTCATTCTCAGTTTCCTTCCCTCTCCCAGGGGCACCCATTATAACTGAGTGGTGGGATTGTCCCTGTACAGCCCTTTTGGGGTCATTTTCTCTGCCAAGGCTCTAGAGCTTTTACTGACTGTGGACTAATTTTTATGTTTATTTCGAAGCTTCAGCCTCCTTTATATTCTGGGCAATAAGAATGTGAACATCATGCCTGCATGTGACACAAGTCTGGAATTTTATTTTTCTCCCTTATTTAGATTTTCTCACACATTTACAAATATCTTTGCTTACTATTGCTCCAAGAAAATGACAACCTTCCTTTTCACTTTCTGGGTTGTTGGGCAAAGTTCTTCTGGTCCCTTTCACAAAGAAGGCAAACCTTCAAAATTCCCAGCTTTAATAAGGAGCCTCATCCCAAGCTTCCCTCCTTGCACAGGTCCAGGTTAGTGCACCCTGTTCCCATGTGGGCATTAAAATCCTGCCCGAGGCTGGGTGCAGTGGCTCACGCCTGTAATCCTAGCACTCTGGGAGGCCGAGGCAGGTGGATCGCTCAAGGTCAGGAGTTGGAGACCAGCCTGAGCAAGAGCAAGACCCCGCCTCTACTAAAATTAGAAAGAAATTAATCGGCCAACTAAAAATATATAGAAAAAATTAGCCGGGCATGGTGGCTCATGTCTGTAGTCCCAGCTACTCGGGAGGCCGAGGCAGAAGGATCACTTGAGCCCAGGAGTTTGAGGTTGCTGTGAGCTAGGCTGATGCCACGGCACTCACTCTAGCCCAGGCAAAAGAGTGAGACTCTGTCTCAAAAAAAAAAAAAAAAATCCTGCCTCGTTCTTAGGGTCTGTATTTGGGTCCTATAACCCCCTGAGGCTTTACTTCTTCACTTTCTTCTTAAGCCTCTAATTTCGAATTTCTTCTCTGTTCCTGGTGCTAGGCATTTCCCTTTCTATCAAGCTAGGTAACGTATTATATTTTATTGTTGATATTTCATGTTATTTAGTATCATACAGAAGCTAACCTGCTGGAATCAGATTGTCTGGATTCAAATCTCAACTCTGCCACTTGTTGGCTGTGTAACCATGAGCAAGTTACTTATCCTCTTTGAGCGTCAGTTTCCTTATTTGCAAAATGGGAATAATAGCAATATCCAGTTCATATGATTGCCATGAGGATTAAGAGGTTTAATATATGTGGAGGGCATGGAGAGGTACATGGCACATATTAAAAGTCCCACAGTTACTAGGTATTATTATTGAGATTATTTTCCTTTTGACCATCATCACCATTATCATCCCATGCGTTCTCATGTGTTTATAAAAAACAAGGGCCCTTTTTTAACTGACAATGCTGCAATATATTTTCTTTTTAATCCCAAAACAGTATTACCCTGCCATCTGTAACACTAAGCAAGACTCTTTCCTCCCTGGCTCATGTAGGCTTAGAAGATGCCAATCAACTTTAAATTGAGTCTGTGTAAACTACATTAAGGAAGAGTGAAATTTCTAGCAGTCAATTTATGTATTTCTGAACTAATTATAAATAATTTTTGTCTTCTTCTTTTTTTTAAATTATCTTCATAGGGCAAATAGTTGAGAGAAGGCATTGCACATTAGTGATGGCACCAATGGCTCAACTACCAAAGGACATGCTACTTGAGTTGAATACTCTCCCGTGCAGCCCTTTAGAGACAGAGGTCCTCAGGAGTGAGGTCTTAGCAAGGATGGACACAGTAGAGCACAATGAGGGAGGCTTTGTAGTAGTCTAATGAATGAATCCTTGACATTCTCTGATCTCTGACATGACAGGCATATGGTGTTTATCAATAAATAAAAAGGATATAATTACGTTGAGGCTGAAGCATTCAGGGCTTGGTAACATTTGGTAAGCTGGCAAGCTATCTGCCCCACTCTTTATCCTAACAGGTGGAATAAAATAAAATATCTCCATAAAAATCTATTTATAGTACATGACAGTCCTTGGTTGTCTTTAGTTTCCCCAAAGAAGCAGTAGGTCATGCCCTAATTTGTGTCCATAGATGTATGTTAATGTATTATTTAAATGACGCTTCAAGGCAATGACAATCAGTCCTTAGAACTCTCAATACACAGCTTCTTAAAAATATCCCCAGCCTGAAGGTTGGAGTTTTTCATGACAAGACTAATCATAACTTGGTGTTTCATACAACCAGTATGTTATTTTTTGTTCTGTGGACTCTACTAAAATCCTAACAACAAGTACATCTTTGTGCCCTTCAACTCCCACCTGGGACAAAAGGTGAGAGAGACCTCCACAAGGAAACTCCAGTGGGAGGGGTAGACAGACAGGCTTTCTGTCTGCCTATTTTCTACGTGTAGGCTGTATCTACACAAAAACAAATATTTTGTCAGAAAACAAATGGTTCAATTCAGTCAATAACATCAAATAAACTTTTAACTTATTTGTAATCCACAAATTTGCCAGGTTCGTAGAGAGGAGCCATTACAATGGTGGCATTTATAAAACATTCGCTTGGATAAAATCCTTGATATCACCCTTAACTCCTTTGACTCTCTCACACTTCATTTTCAATCTTTAGGAAATCCCGTTGGTTTGGCCTTCAATATACTCCAGAATCTCACCCCTTCACACTACTTCTATTGCCGCCAACACAGTCTGAGCCCCGTCACTTCTCACTTCGGTAGCTGTGGTCAATTTGTAATGGTCTCCCCTCTTCTACACTTGTTGCCCTACAGTCAATTCCACACGGCAGCTAGAGAGAACCTTTAAAAAGACAGGTCAGGCAACGCCACATATGTGCTCAAAGTCCTGCAATGGTTCCAAAACCCTTGGACCTGGTTTCCCATTTTGTCTCCTCCCACTCTCCTTCTCACTCACTTTTCTCCAGCCAAATGGTCCCCTTACTATTATTCTTCGAATATTCTTGACACTGTCTCCTAGCCCGGAATAGTCTTCCACTTAATTCTGGAGGGACGCTTCAAGTTTTTGTACAAATCTCACTTTCCATGAGATTTAGCTCAACAACCACCCTATTTAAAATGAGAACCTGCCTGCCACAAACCCACACACCCAGGTTAAGGCATCCTACTCTCTTCTTTTCCTCTAAAGCATTTATCTCCTAACATACTACTATATAGTTTACTTATTAATTATGTTTATTATCTTGTCCAACTCTCCCCTCTAAAATATAAGCTCTGTGAGATCATTAATTTTCTATCAGTGATGTAGCCTAAGCACCTGGATTAGGGTTGACAGATAAAGTACACTCAAGAAAATGTGAATTTCAGAAAAACAATAAATACTTTGTTTTAGTATAAGTATGGCCTATGTAATCATTGATTTTTTTTTGTCATTATCCGAAACTCAAATTTACCTGGGAATATTATGTTTTCACTTGCTTCATCTGGCAACCCTAACATAGAATAGTGCCTGGCATCATCATCACAGGAAACATTATGGATGGTCTATTTTTTTATTTAAATTAATTTGGTTTTGAACTTTTAATGGCTTTTTAAGCCAACTGGAGATACCCTGGAGTATCACAAGAAAAATTTTATATCATCATAGTAAATGCTTTTAGGAGAAGAGCATTGTCAAAAAACAAACACAATCAAATGAAAAAAGTTAAAGTATGCCATCCACAGTGCAATAGCACAAAGAGACGATAAACACATTTTAAGCATTACACTTTATGATATTGGGCAAAAATAAATGAAATGTTCCAAAACCAAAAGTTGAAAAATATGTTGGAGAAAGTATATTACAGTGGAAAGCTAGAGAGCTGCGTTGAAGTGTAGCCTAACGTATTGTTGAAGAATATATGGAGAGTGAGGGCAAGATCCAGATTACCCATATATCTGACCTCTAGTTGTCCTTTCCAATTTACTGTTGCCCTTCATTACTTACGTGACCTGGAAAAGGCCAAGGAATGACTCAGTGTCAGATATCTTACTTTTATAACAAGATTTATAAGATCCATTGTATCTCAAAAAATCTCTGCTTCTATATAAACGTATGACCAGAAAATACTATTTTTATAAACCTACTAGGAATTATATATGATAATAATTACTATCAGAGTAGTCACCATAATAAGCTGTTCGCTTATTCCAAACATGATACCAATGCTCAAAACATTGTTGGCACTTCTGTTTTGGATTCTCCTCTTATCAGGGTAATATTTAAGAAATATTAACAAGTGTTTTTATCCCAGCCAGTAAGAGGCAGAGCTAGGACTTGAACCCATGCATCTGGCAGCACTGTCTGTGATCTTAACATCTATGCTGAACATCTATTTCCTGTTTAAAGAAAGTCACATTCCTTGTACACTAGGGTTGGTGGACCTTTAGAGTAGGGTTATAAACCATGTAGAAAAATAGCCATGACACTTTATTTTTAACATGAATACCATTATTCCATTTGATCAATTTAATCTCCCACTTTAGTCATTAAACTTGGCTATGAATAATTTTTAATTGGTTTTAGGAAAACAAATCTCTCAGTTAAATATTTGACAGCACTTAGGAAGATGTAAGGCCTGTCCAATTGGCTCTATAAGTAATCCCCAAAATACAAGGTCAAGAAATATTGTCATTTTCTTGATTGTGTCCTTCAAAGCACAAAAGTTTTTAATTTTGGTGAAGTCTAATTCATTTATATTTTCTTTTGATGCGTGTATGTGTGGTGTCATCTAAGAAAGCATTGCCTAATTCAAGATCATGAAGATTTACTCCTAGGTTTTCTTTTAAGAGTTTCATATTTTTGCCCCTTATACTTAGGGCTTTGATCCATTTTGAGTTCATTTTTGCATGTGGTGTGAGATAGAAATCCAACTTCATTTTTTTTTTTTGTATGTCCATTTGTCACAGCACATTTATTAAAAAGAAAAAATTTTCTTGGCATACTTGTCAAAAATAAATTGACCATAAATGTATGGGTTTATTTTGGATTCTCAATTCTATTCCATTAAGGTACATGTCCTGCATGTCTAGCTTTATGCCAGTAGCACACTGTCTTGATTACTATAGCTTTGCAGTAAGTTTCCCCAGCTTTCTTGAGGTATAATTGGCAAATAAAAACTGTATATATTTAAGGTATACTACATGATATTGTGATATATACTGTAAAATGATTACCCCATTCAAACTAATTAACGTATCCATCACCTCATATAGTTACCTTTTGTGTGTGTATGGTGAGAACATTTAAGTTGCGCTCTCTTAGCAAATTTCAATTACATAACACAGTATTATTAACTATAGTCACCATGCTGTCCATGAGATCTCTAGAATTTATTCATCCTACACAATTAAGACTTTGTACCCTTTGACCAACATCTTTCCATTTCCCACACACCCCCCAGCCCCTGACAACCACCATTCTACTCTCTGCTTCTAAGAGTTTGATTTGTTTAGATTCCACATGTAAGTGAGATCATGCAGTATTTGTCATCTGTATCTCGCTTATTTCACTTAGCACGATGTCCTCCAGGTTCACCCATGTTGTTACAAGGGACAGGATTTCCCTTTTTTTTTTAAAGCTGAATAATATTTTAGTGTATGTGTGTATTTTGTCCATGACTGGCTGCCAAGTATGTGTTTCTGTGAGAGGACATGGGCTGAGGATCTCCCACTCTGCCATCTTGCTAATGTAACTCTCAATGAGGCTGTAGGAAATTTTGAAATTGGGAAGTATGAGTCCTACTTTGCTTTCTTTTTCAAGATTGTTTTGGCTATTCAGGGTCTCTTGCAATTCCACGTAAATTTTACTATCACTTGTTGATTTCTACAAAGAAAAATGGAAGCTGAGCTTTTGAAAAAGATTGGACTGAATCTGTAAATCAGTTTGGAAAATATTACTTTCTTAATATTAAGTCTTCTAATTCACGAACGTAACATTTTGTCCTATTCATTAAAGGTCTTCTTTAATTTCCTTCAATGATGTTTTGTGGTTTTCAATGTCCAAGCCTTATGTTTATTTTGTTCAATTTATTCATAAATAATTTTATACTGTTATGGATGGAATTGTTTTCTTAATTTTATTTTTTGATTGTTCATTTCAAGCATATAGAAATACAATTGATTTTTGTATCATATTTGTAATGTATTACAATTGGCTTTGGCATTTGACAGTTTAACTATAAAATGTGCATAGTTGTGGGATTCATTGAGTTTATCCCAGATTAAATTCATGGAGCTTCTTGGATGTGTACCTTAATGTTTTCATCAAATTTCGGAATTTTTCAGCCATAATTTCTTCCAATGTTCTTTCTTATCTTTTCTTTCTCTCATTCTGGGACTCCCATATTACATATACTGTGTCCCACAGGTGTCTTTGTTCATTTTTCTTCTTTCACTTTTGCTTCTATTTTTCAGACTGAATAAGCTCAAATAAACTAACCTCAAATTTAGTGATTCTTTCCTCTGCCAGTTCAAATCTGCTGGTGAGCTCCGTATTGAATCTTGTGTGTTAGTTTTTGTAATTTTCAACTCCAGAATTTCTCTTTAATTCTTTTTTATAACTCTATCTCTTTATTTATAATCTCTATTTGCTGAGACATCATTCTCATACTTTTCTTTATTTTTAAAAATATATCTTCTTTTCATTCTTTAAAATATGTATACTAGCTGATTTAAAGTCTGTGTCTAGTAAGTCCAACATATGAGCTTTCTCAACAATAGTTTTGTTTTCTTTACTGCTCTTTTCCCCTGTGTATAAATTTTCCTGTTTCTTTGCATGACTCAAAATTTTTTTGGTAGAAATTTTTTAAAATTGGACTTTGAAAGTAATATAATGTGACAACTCTGGAAATCAGATTCCCCATCTCCCCAGGATTTGTAGCTATTTGTTATTGCTATTGTTGTTGCCACTGTTTGTTTAGTGACTTGCTGAACTAAGTCTGTAAAGTGTAAGTGTGTATTTTTTGTTGTGTGTAGCCACTAAATTCTCTGCCTGGCTAGCTTAGTTGTTGTCCAACAATTGGACATAAATTTCCTTAAATAAGTCTCCCAGCCATTCCTTCAAAGGTTTGTGTGCATGTTGGGAAACAAATTCAATGCTCTTGACAGCTTAAAACTCTGGTTAGCCTTCATTTCCTGCTTATACAGAAACTCAAGGTCAGCCAAAGGAAGAAGGTTAGTGCTTTCTCAGGTCTCTCCTGGGTATGCATGCAGACTTGCACATGTGTGTGGCCTTCTAGATTCCCAGGAAAACAGCAGAGCTTTTCAAAGCTCCCTATAGACAGACATCTATCTGCTTTGTCCTTTAATTTTTTTTAAGTCATCATTAGTTGTTACCACTTACAATGAACTGAATGTTTATGTTTCCCCAAAATTCATATGTTAGAATCCTAACTCATGATGGTATTAGGAGGAGGGGCCTTCAGGAGGCTATTAGGTCACGAAGGTTAAGCCCTCATGCATGAAATGACTACCCTTATAAAAGAGGCCCCAGAGGGCTGATTTGCCCCTTCCACCACGTGAGAACACAGCAAAATGGTGGCTATGAACTGGTAGGTAAGCCCTCACCAGACACTGAATCTGCTGGTGTCTTATTCTTGAACTTCTTAGCCACCAGAACTGTAAGAAATAAATTTCTGTTCCCTATAAGCCACTAGGTTTTGGGTGTTTTTGTTATAGCAACATGAACAAAGACACTACCTCAAGCAACTACAATGTTAAACAATTGCCACTGGAAGTTCTTGACAAATGTCCCAGGAAAAATGCTGTTTGCATTTAGTGAGTTCTGCACAAGGTCAAATGAAGACAAATTCTGTGAATGGAAGGTTTCAGGGAGTTGCCAGACAGATCAAATAATAGAAATCTCTGCAAGTGGTGCTTTTGGGGGGATGCTCCAACACCATTTTGCCCCCTCCAGGGGATGCTGGGCTGCTTTTTTCATACCTATCATGACTGTGAGGCTGTTGGTTTTCAAAGTTACAGTGGAGCTGGGGAGAAAAAGATGAAAATACCACAAAGCACACTGTTCTTACCAAGATTCAACTGCTTTTCTTCAATAAACACTCTTCAAATTGTCACAAGCCTATGATTAATTTCCAGAGTTCTAAAAAATGTTGATTTTGACAATTTTTGTCAATGTTCTACTTGCTTTTATGGGAGAACAGATTTTTAAGATCCATACTCTGCCATTCCTGAGGTGCTTCTCCTCTTCTGATATGTTCTTAAACTGGGCATTTAGACTCTTTGATTCCTCTTGACCAAGAAAGATAGATCACATTTTTGAAGTTTTATCCACTCCTCTTAATATTAAATACGTTGCACATTTCACGCTATCACAGACAACTCCAAATAGAATCCTTTTCTGTAGGACCCGTCCTCTCGTTTTCACATGCGTGCAAGTGGGTAATGCTAAGCAGCTCGTGGATTTCCGTGTGATGAACAAGAAGTCCTTTCTTCCTATATTTTAGCTGCTATTTATAATTAAACATTTATTTCTCACATAGTTCTTCTGAAATCTTCATGTTCTACCCCTTTCCTCCTGGTTGTAACAGTTTAACAGGGTTTTCATGAGCTAAAATATAAAACAGCACAAGAACAGCCACCTAATATTAACAAGAGAGTGGCAGAGAAATCAGGATAAATCACACACACCACTCACTTTTCAGAAAAGTTCTTCTCTGCCTTAAACCAGTAAGACATACAGTAAGATTGGGCAATCTCTCTTTTTAAACCCATCTTGTTTATCAATGAGTATGATCTAAGGATAATGTTAAGGATAATGCAATCCTTAACCAATGTATTTTGGCATTTAGAAAGGAGGATTTTTATACATCCAGAATGGTTCCAGAAAAATGAAGTGGTAGATTCAAGTTTCTAATGTTTCAAAAATTCTCTAAACCTGTGATATTTTACTAGTCAGAAGTATTCTATTCTTCCCAAATTTAACAATTTGGCTGAGATGATGACATCTCATCATCAACAGGTTAAATATATATAGGTATTCTAAAATCAGATTTTCAAGAAAATATAAATATTTAATTCCCATACATGTATGTAATGTTTAGACCTAAGCTAATTTATTTTAATACATAGTATTATAATATTTCTTGCAACGTATAAGACAGACTAAGAAAATGTTTATTTGCTTTTTCCATGTGAAATTACTTGTTGGTCTCCATTTGATAAGAAAAAAAAAAAATGATGATAGTTTTTCACCCAGAAGTGTGAAAAACAAAGGAAAAGAAAAGTTGAAATTGGAAGGAAAACATCAGATTAAAAAATTATTTTTCAAGCTGTGAGGAAAAATATTTTAATAAACATCTCCCAAAGATTAGAAAAATATCCAACTGTGCAGTTAGTTACTTAACTTAAATAACATTTATACCACTGATTCATCTCTTGAATTGTCTTTTTAAGTTAGAAGAAACACTGCTTTAATTAAGATATCCTATGCTGAGACAGATTCTCAGTACAAGTTGAAAATGACACTGTTCCATGTACAAAGAGGGCCAAGTATTTTCATGCAGTGTAGTATAAATAGAAACAGAACAGATAAACCAAAATAAATTACTCTCATAAACTGTTTGGGTTGCTTCACTGTGTTTTGTGGGAATAATTGGATGAATTGCTTTCCTTTGTAAACAGAAAGAAATAGATATTATCTCCATCATAAGTATACATACATACATGTATATTAACCTTTATAACTTTACTTTCACTATTTAGGTGATTTAAGACACAGTACAGAAGGGTTTCTTGATTTGCATAAGGCCCCCTCAGAATCAATGTAAGAACATGACAGAAATCCTGATTGTGTTTTGACTCTTCAGCGTGCTTTTTAGCTAATTTATTGGCACTTGTCTCTTTGGCAGAGCCTGCTGAATTGCTTTTTAAATGGAACACTTGCAGTATATAGATAGACTGCCTGCTTTCCTTAATTGGTGCTTCTGCACTTCATCAACTGGGCGCTGTGCTGCCTCTTCTATTTCTCCCTTCCAGGTTCCGAATTTCTGGAGTTCCTCTCCCAGCAAGGGTATATACCTATGGTGAGGAAATGAATGTTCAGATGTCAGAGAAAACATCTGGAACATTTTCAGACCTTGAGCTTCACCTGGAAAGAGAAAGCCAGGCCAATGTAAAGCACTATGGTGTTCTAACTAAGTCACACATCTAGGAACTGACGCACCCCCATTTTCATGCCCCGTCTCAGGCCAGTCTTGGTGTGGACAGAGCAGGAGAATGGGCATGGCCTCACCAAACACTCCTGGTTCCTCCTTCCCATCCTTCCTTTAAAAAACTCACATATGTACACCAAGGCGATAGCTGCAAGTACTCTTATCAATAAGCATAAAATTTCTATGCTAGGAGCCCAAGAACCACATTGGCAGAGAACAAACCTACACATCTATGAAGCAGGGAGAACGAATTCCAAGGCAGTGAAGATTTACACGCTGAGCCTATGAATGTCTTGAGAGACACATTTGCATTGTAATTTTGTCTCCTAATGTTGACTTTAGCTTTAAACTGCTCCTGAGCATTGTGATTAATACGAGTATGCTGTAGGCTAAAACTTTGAGATATTGCAATGAATTTTATACCCTTTCCCAGAAATCGATGGATAGGGGAGTAGATGTGGAAGCTGACTTTGATGGACCCATGATTGGTTGATTACCTCTGTATTTCAAATTCTCATCATTAAAACTAATAGTTTCTTTGTTTTTTTGGTCTTAGCAAGTTTAGTGTGAAGAAGATATTTATTCTGGTAGAATTTTTCTTCCTAAATATGTACCTTATAAACAGAGAAATCACCTGCGTTTTCGGTAAATGTTTGCAGGGAATCCAACATAATAAATGCATTAATTGCTACATAACAGGCCTTAAAATGTTCGATGAATTTTTAAATACATTAATATTTTTAGAGGAAAGGGGTTTTCACCCCAAATACCCACACTTATAACTGATTTAAAGGAATTCTGGTTCAGGCCATAATAAAGAATTGCTTATCCTCATACTGTTGAATAAAAACTATAAAGTCTGGATAAAATATATAAAAACTATTGGAAGGCATTAGACAGCAAACAATTCATGGGTACAATTCTCAAGAGAGGGAAAAAACACGAGTGGAATCCCATATGCACTCGAGGTTTCTTCCTGAAGTTATTTTCCAGTTCTTGCACAGGGAAATAGAACCCAAGCACAGAGTGTCAGTTTCACCGGGCAAAAGAAACAGAGATCAGAGTTTGGACCTGCTAAGAATGCTGGGATTTGGCGGACAGGTATCAGGTAAGGGAAAACTAAAGACGAGGAGACAAAAAATATCTGCGTAAAAATTCTCCTTGATTTTAAGCTAAGTGGAACATACTTACAAAGAAGGAAAGCCTATGAAAACACACACACACACACACACACACACACACACACACACACACACACAGAGCTATTGGGAGGCTAATTAATGAGCACAGATTTCAGAGGTTACAAAATGCTGGAAAAAATCTTAAAATTCCAGCCCAGTGAAACTGAAGAGATCTTGATGAACACTCTGCTCATTTAGCTGAGATTCCAAAAAGTCCAAGCACTAATAGTGAGGGCTACTTTCCAGAAATAAGGAAAAAGTTGAAAACCAGCCATCCTAAAAACATCTAAATCCAAATCTTGACAGAATCGAGGTGATCTGCCTGTAATTTAAATGCCCACCAATACAAAATTCAACATATTTTAGAGGAAAATAACATCATGCAAAGCTTCTTCAACACATAGTTCAGCATAAAATAAAAAATTACTAGACATGTGAAGAGATAGGAAAAAGGTGATGATAAAAGAAAAAAGTCAGTAAAAGCAGACATAGAAAAGATCCAAATATTGCAGTTGGCATACAAGGACTTCAAAATAATTGTAAATATTAAGTTAAAGAAAATGAAGGAAAACAGAAAAAATAGATAAAATATGAAATGTTTCAGCAGAGGGTTACAATTTATAGAAGTGTTGAATGAACATTCTAAAACTGCAAAATACAATATCTAAAATTAGAAGTCACTTGATGTGTTTAACAGAACACAGCAGAAGACAGGCTTAGGGAACTCAAAGACAGGTTGACAGAAATAACCAAATTAAAACATAGAGTGAAAAAGAAAAAGAAAGCACACAGGACCAGAGAGACCAGGGACATGATTATAGGATCTAACAAATACCATTGGAGAGGAAATAAAGTATTTCCTCTAATAGAGATGAAAGAACAAAACAGAAGAAATATTTAAGATAATAATACTCATATTCTTTTACAAATATGATGAGAGACATAAATTCCAGAAGTTCATCAAAATCCAAACAGGAGAAATACAAGGAAAATCACAAGTAGGCATTTCCTGGTTGAACTGCTGAAAACTATTAAGTATAAATAAACCAAAAAACAAATCTGAAAAACAGTTTTAAAAACAGTTTTTATATATGTAGTGTGTGTGTGTGTGTGTGTGTATATATCAAGAAAAAAGCATTAAGAATGACAGCTGACTTCTCACTATAAACTTTTGAAGCCAGAAGACATCATTAAAGAGCCAAAAGAAAAAAAACAACTACCAACCTTGAATTCCAGGTTGTACCAGGGAAAATATTCCTAATAAATTAAAATAATATAAAGACTTTTAAAAAAACAATGTTTAAACAAACACATCACAGGCAGACAAGTCTTATAAGAAACATTTAAGAAAGTTCCTCAAGATAAAGTAAAAATAATTATTACAAATGAGAGCACAAAAGTGCAAGAAGCAATAAAAAGCACTCAGAAAGTTAAACATAAAAGATTCATGACCATTTAAAATAACAATAATAAAGTCTTATGTGGTTTAAAGCATGCATCAAAGTAAAATATATTTTTCAAAATAGCAAAACATGTAGGGGGTAAATGCAGGAGGCCTGCGTTTTTCATGATGTGGTATAGTACCAATTGAAGGTAGACTGCAATAAATTAAAAATGCATTTTGTAATTTCCAGAATAACCACCAAAAAGATAAAGTTATGATCAAGAAAGTTAGTAAAGGAAATATACGGAATAATGTCAGGAAAGAAGAAATAAAGGAACAGAAATAAAGTGCAAAAAAACAGAAACCAGTAAGTTGTTAAATTTAAATCCAACAATATCAATAATAATAAATTTAAATAGACTGAACATTCCAATTAAAATACTAAGAAGGTCAGACTGGATATAAAAGAGATGCAAGGTTATTTACAAGAACTGTACAGTAAATACAAAGAAAAAAGATGGGTTTTAAATAAAGGAATGGAAAAAGATGTTTCATGCAAACACTAACTTAAAGCTGATATGGCTCTGTTAATATCACACAAAGTAGATTTTAAGGTAAAAATTATTACGGGAGATAAGGAAAGACATTTCAAAAAATAAAAAGATCAAACCATAGAAAAGAATCATAAATGTATATGTACTTAATAGTACAGCTTCAAAACATATAAAGCAAAAGTTGACAGGACCAAGAAATAGACAAATTTATAATCACAGTTAGAGATTTTAACAAACCTTGCTCAGTAACTGATAGAATAAACAGACATAAAAAGTATCATTAAGACTACAGAAGTTTTGGACAACGATTAACAATTTGATCTAATTAACATACCTAGAACTCTTTACAGTAATTGCAAGATATACACCATTTTCAAGTGCACATGAAATATTTATTAAAATACAACCTTCTCTAGGTAATAAATAAGTTTCAACAAATTTCAAATAGTCAAAGGATTGAAATCAAACAGCATATGTCTCTGACCATTGTGTGGAATCAAATAGAACCCAAAATAGAAAGATAACCAAAAAATTTCTAAATGTTTGAAAATTAAGCAGCATATCTCTCAATAAACTATAGGTTAAAAATTGCATGAAAATTAGAAAACATTTAAAGATGAATAATGATGAAAAACAACATATTGAAACTTATAAAACGCATAACTTTGATAGTTTCCTAAAAAGTTAAACATGTACCTACCTTATGACACAGCCATTCTACCCCTAGATGCTTACCAAAGAGTAGTGAAAGCACATGTCCACACTCAGATTTGTACATGAATGTTTATAGCAGACTTATTTCTAATAGGCCAAACTAGAAACAACCCAAAGGTTCACTGACAGAAGAGTGCATAAATAAATTGTGCTACATCTATATAAGGAAATATTAACACTACTCAGAAATAAAAAGTTACAGACTATTAATACACACAACAGGAGTGAATCTCAAAACTGCTGTGTTAAAAGGAATCAGATAATAAAAGAATACATACTCTATTTTATTTTTACATAAAATTCTAGAAATCAAACTAATTTATAGTGACAGCAAGCAGATCAGTGGTTGCCTGGGGATAGGGAAGGACAGAAGCCAGGGATTACTAAGAGGCAGGAGGTAATCTCGGGCTGTTGGAAATTTTCACCTGTGTGTGTGTGTGTGTGTGTGTGTGTGTGTGTGTGTGAATATATTATATACATATATCAAAACTTATCAAATTGTACATTTTAAATGTATACAGTTATGATTGATTATAAATCAACTATATCATAATATAGCTGCAAAAACATTTTAAATAAGCTTATGGAGATCAACTTCTAGAATGTAGACTTTTCTTCTGCTATGGAAGAGTAGTCAGAATAATTGTACTGGAGTAACCATTCCTCTATAAACAACTATAATACTAGACGAACCATATGCAGTTACCATGTTCAGCCATTTGAAAACAGATCACACAAGACTAAAATCCCTGAAGGAAGGAAATCTCTGAGCTAAACGTTATGATTGCCCTGACCATGGCACAGTGAACTGGAGTCCCAGCAGAGCTTGGCACGCTTGCTGAGATGAAGAGTCGGGAATTAGAGTTTGAGGAAGATAAAGTGCCTAAACTCTGTGGGTCAGGACACCAGGGAGAAGAGAGCCTTGGGAGGCAGGAGGTGGGGAGAAATATATAAAAGTTCCCCTATAAGTCCTTGGCTAAGGGCTAGGCTATACCTATACAGGGCTAGACTACGTGAGGCTTACCCAAGAGGGGCTATTTTAGAAAAAAACATGCAAGAGGATGAGCAAATGCTAAGGGGTGTTGAAATTTTGTTCTAGCCAATAACTCATTAATACCTCACTAACCTCCCAGGATCCAACTGAGACTCCCAAAAGGCTATACTTTAGGATTAAGGGAAACATCCTAGGTTAAGGCCTTCTGTAGACCCATCCCAAAAAGGCCTAAAACCATGCACAGACAAGATCTTCAGTGGAGAGACAGTTTGAACGTTTAGTTCTGCCAAGTTAATGGGGCTTGGGAAGCACCTCCACAGTTCTGCCTTAACAAAATGTAAAACCAAACCCTCTCTCATCTAAGGTTGTGACTTAACTGCCACATTGCACTAAAGTCAATACTCTTTAGAGAAACATAACAGTGTTCAAACTGTCTCTAATGAATCATTACCAAAGGCCATTTTTCATTAAAAAAAAAGTTACTAGAAATGCCAAGAAATAGATAATTGTAATCCATAGTCAAGAAAAAAAAGCAGTTAATAGAAACCAATCCTGAGATGGCCCAGATATTGCTTTAGCAGACAATGACTTTAAACAACCTTATAAATATGCCCAAAAACTTAAAGAAAAACGTGGTCTTAGTAAGTAAACAGATTGAAAATCTAAGCAAAGAAATGAAAAAGTTTAAAACATGAAAATTCTATTACAGAAAGTATAATAATTGAAATTTTAGGCTGGGTGTGGTGGCTCATTCCTGTAACCCTAGCACTCTGGGAGGCCAAGGCAGGAGGATTCCTTGAGCTCAGGAGTTCAAGACTAGTCTGAGCAAGGGTGAAACCCCACCTCTACCAAAAATAGAAAAATTAGTGGGCATCATGGCACTCACCTGTACTCCCAGCTAACTTGGAAGGCTGAGGCAGGAGGATCACCTGAGCCCAGGAATTTGAGGTTGCACCGAGCTATGATGATGCCACTATACTTTATCCAGGGTGACAGAGTGAGACTCTATCTCAAAAATAAATAAATACAATTGAAATTTAAAATTATTTGGTTTAATGGCAAATTGAAGGTGGCAGAAGAGTCGGTGAACATTTAGATCAATAAAAATCGTCAACCTCGAAAACAGAGAGAAAAACAATTCAAGAAAAAAAAAATGAATACAGCCTCAGAGACCTGTGGGGTAATGCTAAAATAGTATAACACAGGTATAATTAAATTCTCAGAAGGGGAATTAAATGAGAATGGGGTAAAAAAACAATTGTCAAAATAGTAGCCAAAGAGACCTGAAATGGCTAGACATTTTACAAAACATCACATTGATCCACTATTTTGGTGACTTCATGCTAGCAGGACCAGGCAAGAAAGAAGTATCAGCCTTAGTAAGACACATGGGCTTCAGAAGGCAGGAGATAAACACTATGCATATGTAGAAACCAGCCACATCAGTAAAATTTTTAGGTCTCTCCAAAGTAAAGGATTAATTAATGCATTTCCCACCTCTGACCACTAAGAAGACAACATAATGCCTGGTGGGCCTCTTTGGGTCATAGAGGTAGATATTGTATGCCTAGAAATATTAATATTTCTCCTGCCCATACAACAGGTGAGATGAAAGGCAACAAGCTTCCAGTGGGGTCAAAAGCATGAATGAGTACTACATGAAGGCCAGGCTCTGATACCAATGGTCCTGTCACTTGGGCTATATACCTGAGAGACCCTAAGTTATTAGATATCAGTGATGAGAAAAGGTACTACATGGAGTTTACGGAAAGTCTTCCTAAGAGAATTACAACATAGATCTTTAGGGTTCCAGACTGAAGTGATGCCAATTGCAGCAGATACAACTAAATCTTTTGAAAAACAGCTCTGGGCATGCAGTAGGGCCCGTAGAGAGAGAGTGCCTGACCACTGGATAGCAAATGATCGTGGGGCCATAACTGTCCATTCTGAGCTGGGTTCCGTCAGAGCCACTGAGTGCTAAGGTTGAAGAAGCCCAACCACAATTCATCATAAAGTGGAAGTGTTACATCCGGAAGTGGCGTGAACAGGACCAGCGAGTGCAAGTCAGCTGCACAAGCACGGGGTGCAGCCTCCATGTCGCCCACCACTGTGGAACTGGCACTTCTCCCTCAGCACACTCCTATGGCTTGATCCTTCAGAACCAGTTCCCACAATGGGGGAAAGCCTCAGCCTGGTCCATGGATATGCCAGCCTATTGTGAAGCAAAAAACATGGTAGCTCCTTTCAGAAGCAACCTCGAAAGATGGCAGCGAAGGGAAATCTTCCCATTGTTTATAGTTTCCCACGTTATCCACCTTTGTGGGGAAAAAGAAGGGGCCCAAGGTTAAAATATACACAGACAGGTGGCAACCATCGTTTGGCCATCTGGTCAGAGACCTGGAAGGAGAAAGATTGGAAGATCAGAGACTAGAAAGTCTTGAGAGCAAGAAACACGTGGACAGATACGTGGCAGCGGGCACAAAGTGTGAAGATCGTTGTAGCATATGTTAATACCCATCAGAATGTAACTGCCACAAAGTGTGTCCACCACAATCAGTTGACCAGTTGATGCTGCCAGCTTCTGTCGTCAGCCACCCCAGGGCTGGCACAATGGGTACAGGAACAGCGTCACCATGGTGACAGGGGTGGAGGCTCCACAAAGGCTCTACAGCTCTTATCCCAGCCGATCAGGAGACAAACCTGCCAGCAGCAGAGGCCAATGCTGGCTCCACAAAACATCCTGTTCCTCAGTGGGACCAACCAGTCCTTTGGTGGCAAGATGACTACATTGGGCTCCTTCCACTCAGGAAGAAGCAGGGATTTTGACAAGTATAAATACATATATTTGGGGCATGAGTATTGCCTTTTCCGCCCATAGGGAGCAGAATTTGATCCACTAGAACAGAACTTCACATAACACTGCAATAAACCAAGAGATCCACTTTACAATAAATGAGGTATGAGGCTAGGCACATGATCATAGAATCCACTGGTCGTATCACAGACCTTGCAACACAGAAACTACTGGCCCAACAAAAGTGTGGAATTGTCTGTTGAAAACACAGCTAAAGTTCTATCTCAGAGGAAATATCTGGCAAGATTGGGGCACCCTCCTCCAGGACATAATATTAATATATATTTTAAAGCAATGACTCTTTTGCAATGATTCGTCCCTGCATTTTTTTTTTTTCTGGTACCAAATGCGTGGTTTTTTCCAACACCAACAAGCAATTCTCCAACTCTCTGACACCAACTGAGCATCCAACAGTTCAAGGCAATTCTGACACTAACTACCCAGAGTTAGCGCGGACCCCACAGGTCAAGGGCTCAGTTCCACAAGACTACCCCCCTTCAGACACCAGCCTTAAGTGGGAACCCCAGGCACCCTGCACTGCTGCCTGGCTGATTACAAATTCAGAGATTCCCATGAACACCCCAAAATGACTCACAGAACTCAAAAAAGTGCTTTAGTTGTGATTAGTAGCTTATTATTAATATAAAGGACACAACTTGGGAACAGGCAAATGGAATATATGCATAGGGCAAAGCATGGCGGGGCCTGGTGGGGTGGTATAGAGCTCCCATGGCCCCTCCAGGCATGCCACCCTCCCAGCACATCAATGTGTTCAACCCAGAAGCTCCCAGAACCCTGTCATTTAGGGGTTTCTCTTACATAGGCCTGATTGATGAGATCATTGCCAATTGGTGATTGAACTCAATCAATCTCGAGCCCTTCTCCCCTCTCAGGAGGTTGGAGGGTGAGGCTGAAAGTTCTAGCCCTCAAATCCCATGGCTGGTTTTTCTGGTAACCAGCTCCATCCTGAAGCTATCTAGGGTGCCACCCTCCCCCATAAATCACCTCATTAGCACACAAAAGACAGTCGATTCCAAGGGTCTTAGGAGTTCTGTGTCAAAACTAAAGACGAAGATCAAATATTTATTTTTTACTAAAGCATAGTTCTTGGCAGGTGGAAAAGAGGTCTAAGAATCAATGGGTTAAGAGCGGCCCTGCTCACTGTTCAGTGACCCTCTAGCCAGTTTGTGCTTCCTGTCCCTGCAATTCTGGGCTCTGTGAGTTTAGAGGTCCTGGTCCCAAAGAGAGCACTCTCATGCCAGGAGACACAGCACAAGGCAAGTAGAACTATAAGCTATGATCATCACCTGGGTGTTTCAGGCTCCCTATGTCCAGGGATGAGCAGACAAAGAGAGGCGTCGTCATCCTGCCAGGGTAAATGACCCCGATCATCAGGAGGAAACAGGGCTATTTTATACTGCGAGGCAGAAATAGGTTTGGCACTCACGTGATCCACTTGGCAGCTTCTTGGTACTCCTTTGTCCTATTTTGACAGTAGATGCACAAATGTAGCAGCCACATCATGGGAGGCACATGGTAACGAGGGGTTCACACCTCTCAGGGAAGAGGGTCTTGATTACACCCTCTTCCAAGGTGTTAGCCAGGGTAGTGGTTAATTTGTTGTGTCAACTTGGCTAGGCCATGGTGCCCATCTGGTCAAATAGTAGTCGAGATGTTGCTGTGAAGGTATTTTGTAGATGTGATTAACATTTTCAGCTGACTTGAAGTAAAGGAGATTATTCTCAATAATATAGGTGGACCTCATCTAATCAGTTGCAGAGCAAATCTGAAGTTTCTCAGAGAAGAAGAAATTTTGCTCTAAGGCTGTAACATAGAAATCCTGCCTGAGTTTCCATCCAGTGGTCTGCCCTACAGATTTCAGACTTGTAGCCCCTAGTTCCATATGCCAATTACTTAAAATAAATCACTCTCTTCCCCTACACTTTCTCTCTGGGGGGAGAGAGAGAGAGAGAGAGAGAGAGAGAGAGAGAGAGAGAGAGATCTTCTTGTTCTGTTTCTCTGGAGAACCCTGACTGATACACACACATGACTAAGCCAATCACTGAGACCAAGAGCTGTGCTAGCTGAGGATGAGAGGAATTCAGAATGGATAGTGAGGAAGGTGAGGATGAGTATCATTTGCAGCCCCAAGACCACCTGGAGCAGTAGAACCTGTAGTTCACCCCACTAACCTTCTACTTCTAAGTTCTCTCAGGAAAAGGAGCACGAGAATCCTGGAGGAGCTGCTTCCATAACTCATATGAAGAAGTAAATCCAAGAGGCACAAGAAGTAAACTGAGATAGAAACCATGATGCATTGCCGGGGTCCCCCTTCAGGAGTAAAGGGCTGCTTTTTCCAGGTGCTGGAAGGGCTACCAGCAGAAAGCCTTCTGCTGCCAGCCCCGGATGAAGAATGCACTGGCTGAAGAGAACTGCATCGCCCAAGGTCATGCCTCCTTCCCAGGGTGGCCCACTCCGATGACTGATGAAAGAGAGGGTAAAGGCACAGCCCTCAATTTTGAAGAGTCATCCCAGCTTCGAAACTCCCCACACGGTTGGCTGAAGCCTCTGTTGAGACTTCATTGCAGCTCAGCTTCTCCATGTGCTTAATCTCGTTTCCTTCAATTACTAAGAAAGAGGTGTTAACATCTCCAACTATGATTGTGAATTGAGCAGAAGAAGCCAAACACAAAAGAGGAAATACTTTATGATTACATGCATATGGAAGTTAAGAACACACAAAACTAACCTGTGATGATAGATGTTAAGAACAATGGTTATGCGTGTGTGTGTGTGTGTGTGTGTGTGTGTGTAAGGTGTTGGTTATTGATTGGGAAGGGGCACAGAGAAATCTTCTGGTTGATGGAAATGCTCTATTCTTGATCTGGTAGCTGTTACATGGGTGTACAGGTATGTAAAAACATCAACCTGTGCATCTAAATTTGTGCAATTGAGTATGGCAGGGTGAAGTTGGCATTTAGTTATATCTAAATTTAATAAATGGTAGTAGGTGAAAAAAAGCTGATGATAAAACAGAACAGAGTATAACTTATGTTAGTACACTATATGTGTATATTTATGTACAAGAAAGGCTTCAAATTAGATATGCTAAAATGGCAACATTTGTTTAGAGGAGTAGAATTGTGGGTGATTTTAATTTTCTTCTTTGTATATCTTTATGTTTTTCATAATTTTCTATCATGAATATGCCTTTCCTATGTTATCAGAGAAAATATCAATCCTGCAAAATGATCCCAAGTAACTTAAATTAAAAAGTTAATAAATAACACTCAAGTGTTAACATTAAGCTGTCTCTTAAATCCAAGGTGACCCTCCATAGACATCTATAAATAAAGGGTCAGACTAGCATCCTGCATTCTAGGATGTATCTGCTCAGAGAAGACCATGAGGGCTTCTTCTAACCACACTTGGACTTTTTAATGGAGTAAAAGCAAACAAGGTCTTGCAGCTGGTTAATGACTGCCTAGACTAGGCCCTCGATCTCCTGTCTTGGGATCCAAAGCCATTTCCCCCACCCTGTGCCCTCTGCCCAGCACACAAGCAACATCATTAGAATGAATCTGTCATCAAGAGAGAGGTCATTCAATACATGTGGAAAATATCATCAGTTCCCTAAAAATAACTTGGCAGCACAGAGGCTCACTCTTTAAAGACTTAAAACCAAAGCACACCCTGAATTTAAAATGTGAAGAAGCACACAGTGGGTTTAAAAAGTTTGCATTCTCTTCCTTGCCTTTCAGATTTATATAGCAGAATTTAAAGTGTGTGAACACTTAAAGCCACTTCTACTCAGGTAGGGTGAAATTGTTGGCAGGGTGAAGTTGGCAGCGAACCCTTTTGTCCCCCTGCCTTGCCTTCTTCCCCAAATAACCCTACTCTGCCTTCTGTTTTTTGGATTTTCAATGTAAGAGAGGCATTATGAGGGCAAGGACCGAATAACAGGTTACAAATTTCCATTTCATTTTACCTACCAGTTTAGCTGTGGTTGAACACATGCGAATAGAATTCCCCCAGAGGTGGGTCTGAGCTGAACTGACTAGGTTTCTGACAGCCAATTCTCCTGCACACTAAAATAGCAGCATAACCTATTACACACATTTGTTATCTGTTACTAAGACAGAATTACCAACCCACCCAGAGAAACAAATACAGCCGATGATGGGACTTCTCAATAGGCCAGGAAAACTGTTGGTTTTACATCAGAATGCTCACACAGGCACTAAAAAGAAAACGTTTCCAAACAACCAAAACAAAAGACTTCACTGAAGTCATATTTTTGTTTAAAAATAAAAGGTGGGAGGGCCCAGCCTAAATACCCCGCAGGGAGTCAGTTTTAATCAAGAATGTGTTTTGTTCCATCAAGCCTGAAGGTAGATACCTTTAAGATATCAATTCTTTCCGGTAAATATTTCTTTAGTGCTAACTATGTGCAGAACCCTGGGAAGCCTTTAAATGACCAGCTTGAGATCCAGTGACATCTAAGAGTGTCACCCTGCTCTCAGGTGGCTTTTTGTCCAAAGCAAAACTATCTCCGGAGCAGGAGCCTCAATGAGCCAGAACAGTACTTCTCAGTCTTCATGAAATATTACTCTTTTTCAAAATTCTTTTAAAGCCCGTGAGCCTGGAGTTGATTTCCATGATTAATTTAATAGGAAGGAGGGGGAAAAAGAAAAAATATGTAAATGAACATGAAACATGTGAGTTTGGTTCTGGCCTTTAATAGTCAGACAAAGATTTTGAACAAAATGGGCAATAATTTACTGTAAGTAATAAAATAATATCGATCTTGCCATGGCGTAGGGACCAAGAATCCAGGACCATCCGTATGTACTAATTTGGATATGACAAGCTTGGAACCTAATTATAACTTTTACAGTATTTTATGGCTCTTTCTTTCCAAAGAAATACACATCGTATTGCACAAGGCCTGTGAATATACAAGCATTCTCTGCCAAAAGCAGCTGAGAAAGCAAAAAGGATTACCCAAGTATTGTTTTTCAGACCTGAATGGATAATTGTACAGAAATATTTGGTATTTAATAACCTTGTAACTTTGAATTCACAAAGATTTTGTGGCCCCCAGGCTACACGGTTTGATGGCTCAGGTTCATAAATCCACTAAGAATGGATCTAGCAGTTTTAACTGTGCCCACCTTTGTGTAGCTGTAAAACAAAACCCACAGTGGGCATCAATAATGCCTAGCCCAGTGCCTGCATAGGCGGGAGGTGTTGGGGGGGAGACTCAATGAAGGTTTGTACAGATGAATTGGGTATAAATTGTGGCTGCTGTTTTAAACAGGTTTGGAAAATAAGGAATCTCTATCCCTCTTAACCTTTGTTCTCAATGATTCACATAATACCAGTGTATTAGTAATGCTTTAATTATCTCTGGAATTCAAAATTGGGGAATATCTAGGCATCGTTTGGTACAAAATAAAACAAAGTTTCAAACAAAGCTATCAAATATTTACTGTTCCCTTGGAAGAATAAAAGCACACCAGTCAGGAGTTCCATGGGAATGGAGGGAGGGCGGCTGCACTTTTTCCTCTGGAACAGTGGCAGGGAAGCATCTTATTTCCAGAAGCCAGTTCTCCAACACAGGTATTCCAACCTGGAATCAGAATTTCCTTGTAGATCTCACCACTTTACCTAGTGAACACCCAAGCCATTGGCTACACTCCGAGACACCCTCCTTCCCGGACACTATCACAGTCCCCTCCAGGGTGGGCTCCGAGTCCTGGTAGGAAGAGAGACCAGACAAAGGCACCCTTCTAAGGCTTCTCTGTAATTGGCTTCCCCTCACAAAACGGTTTTGCCTGAGTCTCATCTAAGTACAGTAATTCTTAAATGACACTGCAAGATGGATGTTGAATATTAAAAAATACGCCTCCTCTCTTTCAAGGCCTGCTTTGTTTTTCTAATTTTTATAAATTATCTTCCATCATACCAGCACACAGAGTCCCTTTTGAACCTGTCCTTTACTTAGGCAATGAGGAAAGGGTGTTGTTTACAGTTTCCCTTTCCGGCTCTCATCTGTCTGTAAAATATTTTATTTTTTTAATTGGATCACACAAAAAACTTAACTTTAGATAGAGTTCTTATTTCTCCACATCTCCCACTGGGGGTTCAAACTTCAAGAAACTAATGATCTCAAAAAGTTAACCTCATGCCAAAGTCAGCAGGATGAAAAATGGAATTTAACATTTTGCACAAGAATATTTGCATTCCCTTTAGCTTTTACAAATGCAACATTACTCGTCCTCTTGGGTTGACTGCAAAGGTGCCCTGGGAAGAGAAACAGAGTATGTGCCTCTCTAATAGGTTAACGCACTGAAAAGCTTTAATGGGAATAAATGGTACCGCTCACGAACAATTAATGCAGGGACTTAGGGTGGACTCCTGGTGGAAAGGACTTAAAAGGGAATTGTGCACCGACAGTGGTGGCTGAAACGTTATGTTCAGATTAAATATGTTCATCCAAACCTCAAATATGACTGAATGATTTTAAATCCGAATTGAATTTTCTCTTGATTAAAAGAAGTTGCAAAAAGCTGATGTAAAGTGATAAATACCTACAGGGTGGACTATACTCTACACATGCTTTCAGGTCTGCTGGTAGAAATCAGTGGTTATGTAACAAGTTGATTTCAAAAATTATACATTTTACGATTACATCCAGATAAAACAGACGAGGTCAAGTCACTAAACATTCTTGTAATTCAAATAGAAGGAAATAGATTAATTCTTTGCTTAAAAGGGGAAAAAAGGGGGACTTATCATGAGACATCTGTACCAATATTCCCGAATAGCTAAGGGAGGAAAGACAAATTTGGTGACTGTGGGGGCTAAAGTACTAATTTATGGTCCTCTGAAATAGAAGGCGGTGCCTGGTGGACATAGGTATCTACAGTTACTTCGTTTGGCTGGGCTGTGAGCAATTAAAGCTAATGGTTCTCCAAGCACATCCAAGAGCTAGATCTCTTTCCCCTTCAGGCTCTACCTCTCTGGTTCTCCCCAGCACTGGCTCTTTGGGGCCAAGGAAAGTTGGGGGCCTCCTTCTCACTCTCCAGACCCTCGAGTACCCAGCTCCAGTATCGTTGGCCGAGCTCCTCGGCCCCCCGCTCCTGGGAGGGGACTGGCCTCTCAGTGAATCGCCCCAGGCCTCGGGGCCCCCAGCTCGCCAATCCGGGTCGCCGGCCCTGTCACCGAGGCCTAGCGCGAAGAGCTCGCGCCGTCAGCTTTGGAAAGCAACGCAGCTCCCTCCGCGGGCGCAGTCCCCGCGCCCTGAGTCCCGGCTGGGGCTGCGCCGGGTCCCCGGGACTTTCACCGGTTAGAACAGGCGACGCCGAGAGCAAGGCCGCCTCCAGCCGTCTCCAGCCCTACCCCAGCGCAGGCTACAGCGCTCCAGCCCGGCGACCCAGCGCCGCGCCGCGCCGCGCCGGGAGAGAAGCAGCTGTTCCCAACAGCTGGGGGGCGGCGGCGCCGGGCGCCCCAGGTGCAGCCGCGGCCAATCGCAGGCGTCCGGCCCGCCCCCCTCCCCAGCCGGGCGTCGACCCCCGACCCGCGGGGGAAGGGAGCGGAGAGGTGGAGAGCGGTCCTCGGCATTCGTCTTCCAGCTCCCGCGGCGGGAGGGACCGACCCGAGCCGAAGCCGCGCGGAGTCCCTCACCCCGGGCCCCGCCGCCGCGCCCCCCGCCCGCCTCCGCGCTCGGACGCTCTCCCCGCCGACCCTACCCACGCCCCACCCAAGACACCTAATTTCTAAGAAAGAAAAATCTACCTCTAAACGCACCCCCTTCGTCGCCGGAGGACCACCCTCTCTTTTCATTTTTGACCTCCCCGCCGGGTGAGTGGAAACCGCTTGCACATTCTATAGAACCGGATTCTAACCCAGACGATCCGGAGAATTTGTACGGTGACCGGCAGGGGGGGCGGGAGGAGAGAGCGAAGTCAAGTCTCCAGGGCTGCTGGCGACTTCGGAAGCCGCGCGCCCCGCGCCGCCGGCCGCCCCCGGCCTCTCGCCCCCGCCGCGCCGCCACCCTCGCCCCCGGGCTCGCCCTCGGCCCCCGGCGGCCGCCCAAGGGTGCGGGAGACGCGAAGCCGGAGGAGGAGGCGCAGCCGCTGCCCGAGCCGCAGCCGCAGCCGGAGCCCGAGCGGCGGGGCGGGCGCGAAGATGCACACGACCCAGAAGGACACGACGTACACCAAGATCTTCGTCGGGGGACTGCCCTACCACACCACCGACGCCAGCCTGCGCAAGTACTTCGAGGTCTTCGGCGAGATCGAAGAGGCGGTGGTCATCACCGACCGGCAGACGGGCAAGTCCCGGGGCTACGGATTTGTAAGTTGCGCGGATGGTGGCGGGTGGGGGGGAGACCGAGTGGCGTTCGGCCCCGGGGATCGGGAGCTTGGAGTGAGGGGCTCCTCGTGACTGTGCGAGGAGCCCCGCGGGCGTGAGCGGCGCTGCCCCTCGCTCCGGGCTGAACTGAAACTTCGCGCGCGGCGGAGCGGGGGGACAGGGCCGGCGCCCGCCTCACCAGGTTCGGCAAGGACCGAGCGCTGTGCGGGGTCGAGGGCTGGGTAGGGCAGGGGTGGAAATAGAGCACTGTAATGATCGCCGGGTTTGGGGTGCGGAGGGTTGAGAGGGAGGGGCCGCAGCCCCGCACAATTGCATTCCCCGGCTGGAGGCCGGTTGTTAAGCGCGCTGTTGCTTTGTAAAAATGCGTGTGTCTTCTGGTGTTCTGGCTGGGGCAGGGAGGGGACACCCCATGAGGTCTGGGGCTCTTCCCTTCAGGTCAGCCCTCCCCCCTTTTTAATTGCAAAGGTGGGTTCTTCAAATAGATGATCCTATGGCTCTTTGCCGAACTGAAACAGCATATTAAGCTTCCTAGAGATTTAAGCGTGCAAATTCAGCTGCCGAAGAGCAGTGAGCCCCAGAGTAGGACAATAGCTATTGTGGTTGGGGAGTGTTTGCGGGTGGTTGGGAGCATTGGGCGGATGTGAGGCTGGACTTTCCTTAAAGCAAACAGTGCCTCTGAGGCCTGGTGGCGACATGGGGGGTTGGCTGGGGGGGGTGGGGGGAGGGAAGTTGGGGGAAGGAGGCTCTAGAGGAGTTCTGAGAATTTAGGCTTCCAAATCTCTGCTAGGCCCTGCTAGCACCCTTAAGACTAAAGGGTGGGGGTGGAGGCTTTCTTTCTTTTTTCTTTCTTCTTCTCCTTTTTTTTTTTTTTTTTTTTTAATGGGGGGTCAAGGAATAAGGTCCAGCCAAAAGAAAAAAAAAAAGAAAGAAAGTTTGGTCTCAGTTTTATCATGAATGACTTCTCCAGTGTGATTCTTGGTTTCCTTCAGGGGTTAATTTAGAGGTTATGTATGTATGTCTGTGTGTGTATGTTGCTAAGGTCACCATGGCTGACAGGGCTGCTGCAGAAAGGGCCTGCAAGGATCCCAACCCCATCATTGATGGCAGAAAGGCCAACGTGAATCTGGCATACTTAGGAGCAAAACCAAGGATCATGCAACCAGGTGAGGATTGTCTGTCTCCCCTCCTCCCAGAACCCCCCACTTGTAGAATGATTCCCTAAGTCAGAAGTATCTATAGATGTGTTTAGTACACTTGAACCATGCCTGGTTATTCTACCAAAGCATTAAAGATACATGAGAGTTGTAAATACTCCTTTCAGGACTTGAGATATACCTGTGTGCAAAAATAGATCTTGAGAGTCTGGACAAGTTTGGACACACACAATATTTAGTCTCTACTCGTCTGTTTCCTATATGACATACATTTGTAGTCTGCTCTCAATTTCCCAGTTTTTAGCCACTCGTAGATAATTTATATGTGGAATATATGGGCCAAAGTTGTCAACTCCAGCTAATACCTTCCCTGCTTAGCGCTGTCTCCTTTTGTCACCAGTTGCACCGTGCTCAGAGCAGGCAATCTGACGTGAACACTGACTTGAGAGAATCACGGGGTGGGGGTGGTGTCTGAATGGTGAAGCTTTAACATAAAATCACGGAGTATTAGCAATCAAAGAAAATAGAGAGATTTCATCTACTCAGTGACCCTATGTTGCAGATCAAGAAACTGATGCTTAGACATGAGAAATAGTTTACCCAAAGTCATGTAGCCCTTGGTTGCCAAAAGGGAGCAGCATTTTGTCTATGGGAAAATATGACCTTTTGGGCCATTTACAACACTGCCCTATGCGTTAGCACAAATAATTGAGAGTTGATTATTGAACAAATGTTGTCTTTTCCTTGGGCAAGCAAGTTTACTTCTTTGATTAAATCACGTGCTTTTCACTCTTAAGTCTTTCCATCTGAAATTTTGGAAAGAGGGTGACGATAATATCCAAACAGATTTAAAAGGAGACTAGGTTGTCAAGAAAGTGAGTGTCTGTGCAAATATGTATAGGCTGTAAAAAATAAGTATTTGTCTAATACATTTTATGTATGTATTTGATTATCCAGAAAAGGAGAGTTTGTTTTTGTGAATTTTTAGTACTGTAAACCATAAAACCCATAATCTTCCAAAGCATTGTCCAAAGCATCCCAGAATATTCCAAAGACTTTTTATAGATTGTGGTTCAGAATTGCAGGAATATTTGTGACATGTAACTTCGTGATTAAATCCTTGGTTTTATTTCATTAGCATTTTTTTCCTGGTCTCATTTTCTGTGTCTGTCAACTAAACTTTGCATATTTTTTTAAAGTTTCTACTTTTAGCTCATTAAAACCTTTATTTTGGATCATGATAGCATTTATAAAACTGACTTTTTAAAATATATATATATGATATCTCCTCTAAAGTATCAAAAGAATAGTTATCTTTTCTAAGTGAAAGTTGCGATTGCATTTTACATGTAGGAGTAATAAATGCTTAAGCATGTACAAATAGAGAATGTGGTATGTTTTGTTGTTAGGTTTTGCCTTTGGTGTTCAACAACTTCATCCGGCCCTTATACAAAGACCTTTCGGGTAAGTCAATTAATTAGGCCCTCCTAAGTGGCTATCATTTGTTAACCTGCCTCTTTGTTATATACAGATAAGATCATCATGTCACAGAATGTTCCTGGTTATACATATTTATATATGTTTGTATATTTTTAATGCTGATACTATAAATATTTTTAGATGAGTCAAGTTATCTGACCAAGTATGCAGCCTCCAAACCAGACAAATTTTGAGCTTATGATTAACAAAACAAAACAAAACAAAAATACCAGGTATGACTTGTGTACAAGACGATTGTGTCCCATCACCATTACTACTGTTCAACTTGACTCAATTTTATTTATCTCTTTCTAACCTGACAGGGCTCGTATACAGTTAAGCTAACTGATCAGAAGGATACGATGATAAGAGGTGGAATAGTTCTGTTTGGAATTAAACTCTGTAACCAGTAGACTCAGACACACAAGCTCAGATGGTGATTAACGATGCATGGATGTTGGTGTTGTTGTTTTTATTTTTCACAATAGTCAATAGCCCTTCGTGTGCTTTTATTTTATTTATTACAGTAATGAAGTGGTGTTGATAGCTAAACTGTGTGCTTTTTACTTAATTGAAAAGAGCTGTAGTGAAAGTGTTTTCTTTTCCTTGGGGAAGGGGCTCTTTGCGTTTTGGTTTTGGTGGTGGTGTTGAGGGGTGTTGACTTTTGACTTTGCCATGGGAAGCAAAGGGCCTTTTTTTTTTCTTGCTTTTAAGCTGTAGCCTGTGACTTCTATTTAACCGTATTTTTGTAGTGAGTGCTAAATTGTGTGATTTCTCTCTGTAAGAATACAGATTCATTGCTTGCATGTCCTAAGTTTCTGTTTTATGGGGAGTTTTCTGGGAACGGGGTTCTTTCTTTTGCAGTGTATATCCACTTTTAGGCCATTTAAAGATTCAGCTACTCTCATTAGATTTCATTAACGTTAGCCAGTTTTTCTGAGTAGTGTAGCACTAACTTTCACCTTTCAGACCTAACTTGGGTGAACATCTGCTCATATTTGTGTTGTGTCTGGGTCCTGTGATCACCAGCTTTCCTCTCTGAGGTCCCATTTCCCTTTTGTTCAGACATGATATAGGTGGGCGATCACCTCCTGCCAAAATTTATCCTGGACACTAGAATCTGTTTTGGCTGTGTTCTACCTAATCAATATTCTTGTAACTCTAATGCCAGAGATTTAAACTTTCTTTTTAAATGTTCTAGTCATTCAAGGAGTATTTTACCCTCAACAATACTTTCTTCTCTAGCTTAGGACCTAAACATCTACCTGTGTAACCTGGAAGGCTGGAATCTGTCTACATATATAGATGTGTCTCCAAAAATAGACCCCCCCAAAAAGTAATAATAATTTGACTTGGAAGAGTCAAGTTATATTTTGCATGACCACCTTCTTATAACTTTCCCTTTAACATATCAGTGCCTCATTCTTACTGCCAACTCCTACTTTTTTTTTTTTATCTGTAGAAGAGTCTTCTGTCCAATGTGATTAGAAAGGGCCTTCCTATGTCCATAGCTATTTGTCAAAGCCCCATCCAAGCCAACCTGGATACTGACAACAAATGGTGGGTTGGTTGATGGGTCCACCTATTTCTGTGGGTTCTTCATGGGTCTAGACTACCTGTGTGTTTAAGATGGGATTGGGGAGGAGGACGTACTTCTGAAGATGCGATTGTGAGCTTAGTCATGACCTCACACTAACAGTCTTGAAACAGCCATAAAACTAAATCAGTCAAGAGGTAGTTGCATGTGTTTATTTTTTCACTATGCCAGTAGGTGATGCAGAACGAGCAAATTGCACATTAGTTTGGGAATCAAAAATAACACAAACCAATCAAGAATTACTAATTGCTGAATGACTTGGTATTGTTTCTAGTACAAAAGGAATTCAGAGTAGCTAGAAAACAGATGGGGTGGAGGAGTGGACAACACTGTTGGGGAGGGGAGACTTGCACCTGAGTATGTCCGAGAGAGGTAAAAGAAAGACCGGGTATGTCTGAAGGGTATAGGATGGAGTGAGCATAAGCAGAGGTGTAGAGGAGAAGAGGCTCAGTGCATGGAGAAACCAACTGCCTATGGAGGGTCTTGAGAGCTGGGCATAGGCCTTTGGACTGGTTGTGGTAGTCCTTACGGATCCTTAAGAAAGAAGGTATCACCAGAGTAAAACATGTCATACGGAAATTTTAAATCAAGCGTGTTTTGATAGTAACCTTTTGTTTTTCATCTCTTCCAATATTAATTGTCTCTATAAAGGATGGTGATTATTACTGTGTGCATAAATTGTTTGCACTTGAGATTCTTATTAGAAATAGATAGCATTCCAGGTGGACTAAGCAAGCTTTCTCTTCTTTTTTAAGGGGTTCTCAACACTGTTCTAATTCTTAGAGTCTGTACTTAACAAATCACACCTGGTCATCTGAAATTCTATTTGGATGCTACATGTTCTTATTTTAGGCCTGGAAATAAGAATTTTTAATTTTACTTGATTTGCTTGAAATTTTAGTAATTGGACTATTTTTTTTTTAATGTGGTCCTTATATGGCACCCAGGTTACTCTGGGCCTTTAAAGACAAAACCTTGGCCTGAAAGAATTTCTGATGTTCACAGTGGGCAGATACAGAGAAACTTGTGGATTGTGGATTTGCTGAACAATATCTTATAAATAGTTTATGTTTGAAAGAAGTATTTTTTGTTGAAAACTTGGAGGGGAGAGACTATAGATCTGTGAGTAGAAATTTCTGGGCTAGTTTAGATCAGGTTGAACACACACTTAAACATTTACTCAGTACACCTTGAAGTGCTGACTTTTATGCTAGGTGTGTTAACACTGTGCTTGGTATTTATACTGTCCGCTAAGGGTGGCAGAAGGGATTGTAACTAACATTAACCAAACATCCACTATGTGCTTAGTAATGATAAGGGATTTATATAAATTATTCAATTTAATTTTCACAATAAGTATTTGATGAAGGCACTATTAATATCCTTTCCATGGGTGAAAAACTGAGATGCACAGAGGTTAATTAACTTCCCCTGGGTACACGGCTAGTAAGTGTTAAGAGTCTGATTCTAGGTTCAAAATCGTGGTCTGCCTGGCCCCAAAAGTTGTGTTCTTTCCTCTTTGTCAAGCTGTAGCCAAAAAAGATATAACTCCAGTCTCTCCCATAATCTGGTAATAAAACTGATGAGCATCACGTAGGGCTGTCCATATGGCTTCACTTAAGGGAGAGAGACATCAGGTCAGTGGGATTCAGGAAGACTTCATGAAGACAGACGAGATTTTAAAGGTTGGTGGAAGATAGAGAAGAACTGTTTTATTGAGTACCTACTATATTTGTTATAGTAGGTGCTTTCCATAGACAATTTCATTTAATGCACAGCAACTTAGGGTTGAAATTATTAGTCCATTTCATGTATGAAAAAAGCGAGACTAAAAGATAAAGGAAATTTCTGAAGTCTCTGCACACAGTGAGTACTAGAGGTAAGGTGAGTGGGATTTGGATTTCAGCAGGTAGAGATGGAGTGAGGATTGGCATCTGGGTGAAAGCTGGATGGCATGGGAAAAGATAAGGATTTGGGAATGTGGCCCGTATCCAGGAAACATTAAGGGACCCAGTTGCCCTGGGTTTAAGAAAGGTGGAAAGGTATTTTGGAGCCAGAAGCATTCCAGGTATTTTGGCCTAGAATGCTAAGGTTTAAGAAATTTGCACTGAGTTTGGTATGGTGTTAGGGGCCAGAAACTACTTTTACCAAGTGAATGAGAAGACTTTGTTCGGTAGTTTGTGCGGTAGTTCGGAAGAGGAAACCAGTTAGGATGCTGCTTTAAAAGTCACAAAGAGATGTCAGTGGGTGTTGAAGAGATGGAAAGAAAAGGGAAATGTGGTAAATTTCCTTTGAAAATTACCGAAAGTGTCTGCTTTGCTTGGTGCCTTTGTAACTGCTAGACGTGTACATTCCATAGTTAACCGAAGGAAAGGATGTAGATAGATACCTAGTAGGAGAGAGATTCCCAAATCACCTTAATGGAGTCCTCAGACTGTTAAAAGGAACTCATAAAGCAGGAACTGCTTCCAAAGTGCCATCTTACCCTTTAGTCCAAATCTGCCTGCCTTCCTGAACCGAGATATTCTAGACTGCCCGTGGTCTTCTGGGTTCTCCTTTTCCCTAAACCTTAAAGGGCTCTAGGTTTTGATTTGCCATCCAGATGTCTTCCTAGCCCTTGCCAGACTTCATGTAGGAGTCTGATATTCCGGTGAACTTTATTTATACTCTCATTGTTGGGCATTATCAAATCATCACTGCTTCTTGATGTAAAGTAAATGCAGAGATAGAGTCCCCTGAGCAACCCTGCCTATCTTTTATTGCATTCTTCGCACACACATTTTATCCTGCCTCTTTGTAGGATAAGCTTATTTTCGGTTAACACATTTATTCAAAGATAATGAACCTAGCATGCACCGTGGCGCCCTTGGAACTTTGGGAGTGCAAGGGGTTAATGTTTCGGTATCAGTGAGATTCATACTGGCTGGCCCTCACAGCTGATAGATGTTTTACTTTGGCCTTATAAAGACATTTTACCCGCTGGAAACCCTTGTCGCATGACAGGATCAAAAATAGCCCGGCTGCAGCCCCTGCTGTCTATCACCACATGTAAACTGGCAAGAGAGTAGGCTCTCTTAGCCGTGTCTGCACATTTCGGACGTGGTGGCCTCCAGGGACAGTGTTTCATAAAGCCACACCTGTTGCTGTGAGTGAACCAGTCACCTGACCTGCCGCAAAGTTCTGAGTGTGTGCATGACCACGTGCCTGGTTTCTGACAAGCAGTTGAGAACATCTCTAAGTGTCCTCAGAAACACTTGATGACGTCGTTTCTCCTGGCACTGGGAAAGATCTACAAGTCTGGTAAAATTGAGTGTATTTTTATCATTGGGGTCAAAGTTCACTACCCTCTGTGATAAATTCATCTTTTCCATGGATGTTCGTTAATGAGTGCTTTCAGTAAAACTCTGAACAGGCAAAGCAAAATCCCTGTTTTTAAAAAATATAAAAGGGCAGTTTTCTGTTTTAAGTTCTTTAATATCAGAAGATTGTTACTTATGCTTATACTTCTAAGTTGGCTTTGCCAACAAACAACCAGATAACATTCTAGTGTCATAGTTTTAGAAATTATAGGGGAGGTTGATGGAGATTGTTTTAAAGGAAGATGAAAATAAGTCAGATATTTGTGGTAGTGTTTTAAGTGGGCAGTAATGAATTGCAAGAGTGAGAGCTGAGATGCATGGGATTTTTTTAAAGTACCTCTTGTGATTTTTTTTTTTTAACCAAATTAACTTTTAAGTAAGGTCATTGGAGTCTGTCTTGTATGTGATCTGTGAATGTATAATTTTAAAAGGTACTTGATTTTGTTTCTTTTTCTTGAGCTTTTTGCAGGATAATGCTTAATCATACAAATGATCTGTGCAAAATATCAACTAACAGGGCAGATTTAAAACATATGCTGATAAATCTATTTCTGCTGATTTGAAGGATCAAACAAGAGTCAGTAGATATGTAAAAAAAAGTTTCCTTGTTGTGTAAGCTTGTTAAATTTCTATTAATTTTAGAAATATTTAGTTGTGTTTCCCTTCCTACCTTTTCCCTCAACCTCATCATTTCCCCAAAACCCCTTCTGTCTGTCTTGCATAGAGATAAACAAGCTGGCTGTGACCCTCACTTGCCTGATAGTCAAACAGGTTTGGTTGACTGTTGTGTCCTTATGAATTTTCTGGGAAAAAGAAAGAAAGAAAGGAAAAAAGTGTGCTGCACATCTCTTTGGGAATCACTGCCATGAATGTTAATAGCATTTTTGTAGCTTCCCACAACAGCCTCTTGTGACAGAGTGAGCTGCACTACAGTTCGTTTGAGAAGTGTGATTCTGCTGTGTTTACCACACTTGTGAACTTTTAAACTCCTTTTTTTTTTTATTTTGTCGCCTGCTTCTTTTTTTAATTATTATTTTTAATAAGGGTGACTGAGGTTGCAGAGAGATTAATGTGTGTTGAGTCTGCATAGCAATTTCAAGTAGGGTTGCCATGATAATAAACATATGGATTTTGTTAAAATTTCTTTTAATTTTGACAAACCGGCCACCACCCCACAGAATTGAATGATTGTGGATTGCATTTTGAGTCCTATAATTCATGGCTAAGAATTTTTCTATTTGCTAAACATTTTCCTTTTATGAACTTACTGCAAAATTTTCTAAAGTCTTAATCAATTAAGCATTTATTATGTGTATAGCCCTCAGGAACCATTTTCCAAACTTCTAATAAATGGTATTTAATGGCTCCAAATAATCATAAGTGAAAATCAAAGCAGGGAGGGTGTCATCATATTTTTATTGAATTCTTTTGGGCCCACTGCATGACTTTGGCTCCCGCCAGAGTGCTTCGAACAGACCACTAGAAAGATATTGTGGCAACCCTATGCTCATAATAACCACTAAATTTGAGTTTGTCTTATCTCTGAACAACAAATGCTACAGATAGGAGGTGACTACTGCCTGACTTTGTTTTCCATTTCTCAACAGGATACCTGCCCACTATGTCTATCCGCAGGCTTTTGTGCAGCCTGGAGTGGTCATTCCACATGTCCAGCCAACAGCAGCTGCTGCCTCCACCACCCCTTACATTGATTACACTGGAGCTGCGTATGCACAATACTCTGCCGCAGCTGCTGCCGCCGCCGCCGCCGCTGCCTATGACCAGTACCCCTATGCAGCCTCTCCAGCTGCTGCAGGATATGTGACCACTGGGGGCTATGGCTACGCAGTCCAGCAGCCAATCACCGCAGCGGCACCTGGGACAGCTGCTGCCGCCGCTGCAGCAGCTGCTGCCGCTGCAGCATTTGGCCAGTATCAGCCTCAGCAGCTGCAAACAGACCGAATGCAATAGACTAGCCGTCCGATCAAAGTTGAATTGTTTTCTCTTTCCCTCCCAGTTTTCCAATTTTTAGTAGCTAATAAGAGAGTTAACATTGACTTAACAGCTTTAAAAAAAAAAAAAAGCGATGCTATTGTGAAGCAGAATCATTATTTTTTTTATACTCCGGGTAGTGTTCTAGATGAGAAAGAGTTGAGAATGAGGGAAATGGGCACAATTTTGGAAATCAATCCCAAAGAGCCTGAGTAAATGAAAGGCCGCTACGAAATGATGCCAGGAGTAACAATGGAACTTCACTTTTGTAATGGGATTTTTATTTTTGCTCTTTTTATAGTATCAGGGAAGCAAACTGCCTTTTACAAGTTAGAAAATGCTATTTGAATCTAGTTGAACCAGGGAATACAGAGCGAGCAATATGTAGCTTGAATTACATTTAAAAGCAGATTTTTTACAAACAAAATGGTAAAGCACTGATTGTCGTTTTTTAGCAGTCACTATGGCCTATAGAACTTTTCTCGAGGAAGAAGGTAGTGTTCTGACTGTCTCAAAAATGGGCATCGAACAATCAATCCGGGAGCGTGGCAGTGGGTGAGATGGTGGACAGGCACCAAAGCTATTTTCTCATCTATCCCGTGGATGAGTGGGACCGTGGAACAAGTGATGTGGGATGAATGGGTGCAGCAGCTGTGCGGACAATCAGTGACACACGCAGTTCTGGAAAGAACACATCACTTGTGCTTGTTTGATGAGCTTGTCACATTCTAATCCCTCTCCCCATCCTGTTTCAATTTTGGGAAACTTGTATCTGCTGCTGTCAGCAATTCTGATTCTGAAATAGGATCAGGCTTTTACTACAACAGCCTTCACTTTCTATTTATTGTGTCGACTCGTGGCTTATGAATAAAGGCAGGCAGAGTTTGCAGAACTGTCTTAAGGACATTTATTTTTTTTCCCCCTTTTTAAATGATTTTACACTTTTTAGTATCTATTTCAGAGTCATATTTAAAACTATTTATTAGTGAATACAGTACATGAGACAACGCGGTTACTGAGATTACAATTCTTCAAAGGTTAATGATAATGTGGTTTATACTGTGCCTTAATAGTAATGCTATTTAAGATATTTATTTTTAAGTTTTACTATGCTGCACTCTAAAGAAAGGAACTTTAGATGTGACACTGTAAAATTATGTATTCATCTCATGGCATAAATTATTTAGTAGGTCTAGATGTAGCATATTAAATATTAACCTATTCAACTAAAGATGTTGACTTGGATTTATTTAAATTCATATGTGCACTGTATAAGAGAGTACTCTTACATTAACACATTTTAGTTTAGTTTTTAGATTTTTTTTTTAAACAAGATAATATTGCTAGTTTCATGCTTCCTTCTCTGATTTTGCTCGTGTAGATCTCATTTATCGGTAATTCATTAGTTTAACACTATTCTTATGTAGTTTGTGTAGTTTTTAAATGCTGCTTTACATTTTTCTTCTGAAACTGCAATACTTTCAATTTTTATTCTTAAACTAAATTGAATACTATTTTACACTGTATTGGATTTTTATACTTGAACAATTTCATACAAGGGAAGACAGGTTAGCATTTTTATGGACTTTCTCCATTATCACTGGATTTACTTTAAGTATTCCCATACTAGACAGTGTTATGTAATGTAGACATGACTCTCCTGTGCAAATTATTTATTCATTGTGTATATTGCTTTATAACATTTCAGATCTTCTAATCTATTCACTTGTATTAAATATAATTTTTAAAAACTTCTGTTGCATTGATTGTTTCTAATTCTGTAGTTAAGGTGAACGATTTCTCTTTTATAACTGATATTAATAGCCATGATTCACATGTAACATTTTCAGTGAGCATAAAACTCTCCCAGATGCCCTGTTTTTGTGCCTTTAAAGTAAACTTCACTAACTCGATGTCTGCCTGTACTTAGCAAATGATATAGGTCATCCCCCAACGGTGAACCCTAAAGGACTATTCATATCATTGAAAATTGGTTAGCTGGAGATTGTCTGAAAGTCGTGGGTTCTAGAGAGAACTGTTGAATCAGAAGTGGGACCAGTGTAATGGTGCTGGGGTCAGGTGTACTGAGTTTGAGCTAGACCCTACCACTGTCCAGCAATGTGAGTGGAGCAAATTGCAATCCACTTTTTTGGTGAGGTTTTTATGGATTTTTCATCTGTTATACTGGGACAATAATACCTATCTCACATGGTCATTTAAATATTAAATAAAATAAAGCATACCATCTACTTGCCACAGAGCCAAATACATAGTAAGTATAATAAATATGCAGTAGCAATTGCTATTGTAGTTCCCTATGGTAGTAGCTAACCAAAAAGGAAGTCATCTATTGGGATGCTTTTATTTTTTAATTTCTGTCTACAATGATAGGGTAACATCTAATAAGGTGTGTGTTAGAACTCGAATGAGTGTCATATTGATTGTATATGGGGTATATGTTATGTTAATTTTAGAATGGATCATTTGTTGACCTCTTGGTCCTAATATTTTCCAAATCTATGATAACTTTTCTTGAATTCCATTAGTTTTCAATAATCGTAAGCAACAGAAAGCTGTAATAACAGAGTCCATATCATACTTTCTGCTTATATAACTATCATCCTATTTTAGAGCTATCGCAACCACAAACTTTAGTTGCTTTTAATTTTCCAAGGAAAAATAGTTACCAGCTTATTGCCAGGGAGAGATAATTGCTGTATCCCAAAATATTATCTAGGACCAGTAAAATACTTTCTAAGCTACTTAATTCAGCCAATGCATCAATGATTATTTTATTCCAAAAGATATGTTTTACTTTTAATTTTCCAGATTTCTGAAAGGTCACTTTTGTCCTCAGTGAGCTGTCTATTGTTAAAGTTCAAAATGAAGCAGTATTTGATTTATCGATCAAAAATAGGTCAGGCAGTTCTGGGAAAATCTTGTCTAAAATAGCCACACTCAGGAAAGCCAAAACTCCACCTACCCCTGGCTGTCTCTTTCTTGGGGATGTCTCCTGACCTGTAGTAACAGCGATGTTAGCAGTTACAGAGAAAGGGCAAGATTTTTACTTTACAATGCTAAGGCATAAGTTTCTAAAAATAAATAAATAAAAGTTCTTAATATCTAATAAATAGAAGAGAATAGCCATGACATAAAGTTTACATTGGTCAGGCAGAATTGACATTTGCAGAATTCGAGAAAGTAATGGGTCTGAGATCCAAAGTGCTAGATGAGTCTTGGCTTCCTTCCTTACCAGCAGGGCGATCCTAAATCCCTAAACTGGTAAAATGTGAGCTGATAGTATCCAACATAGTTGCTCTATCTACTGCTCAGGTTGTACTGATTAAATAAGTTAATTGATAGGAGAGCCTTCTGGAAATTCAAAGCATTGGACAAATGGAAATTATTACACTGAGGGAATATGTGCAATATTAATTTAGTGACTGAATCCGATTTTCTCATTAAATGACCCTTCCAAAAGAGGACAAAATTGTATCTCATGATGTTATCTTCATTCTATCCCAACCAAGTAACAGCTACACTTGCTGTACAATAAGAGAGGCACAAAAATAACTTTGAAAAATGGAGAGATTACCCAGATAGGGGAAGGAGAGGAAGACGAGATTATGGAATACATTTCTCTCGCTCACAAGGGAACTATATTTAGTTCTTTCCTCACTCCTGTCAAATATTGTTCTTCTTAATTCCCTCTGAGGCTTGAAAGCATTCATTAAGATGACAGCCTGAGGTTTGGAGGGGCAGAGGTGAAGAGAAACCAAAAAAATAAATAAATGCATTTTCATGCTTACTTTTGTCCTCTCTTCTCCTTCCAGAGTTCCAGGCTGTTTCCATGGAAATTCTAACTTTGTTTTGCTTAAGCACTTCGTACAGAAGAGGTTTCATTTTGGATATTTGTTCTGTGTTGAATTTTAGAAGCTCAATCATGATTTTAGCTAAATCATTTACATTTTCAGCTTTGAAGTCCCAATTGTGAAGCAAACTAAGAAACGAGACAATGCATGTATAAGCCCTTTAGAATTCTGAGGTAAGAAAAATGGCGTAGACATCTATAGCCTTGCTGTCAATTCATTCTGTCGCATTGCACAGTATTTTGTCCATCTTGACCAACTTCTTCAGAGAGAAAGTCTATAAAGTCCCTTCTCTCCAGTCATTTGTCCCCTGGAAGACAAATGCCTTTGCTTTTTGTCTAAGCTATTAATATATTTTAAGTGAGTTGGAGGGTACACATTGTTTGCCACTCTGCCGCCGATAGAGGTAATTCCAATTACATTATAACATGGATTGAGGACAAATCGTTGTTTCTTTCCATTTAACAGCTCAGATAATGTGTTCATGAAAGGGCAAATACCAAGCCGACTTCCAAAATTAGCTTTAAATGCAAAAACATAGTTTCGCCAAAGAGAAAATTGCATCTTAGCTCTATTTTTAAACGTTGTTTATCTGACAGTCCCAACCATGTGTGAACTTGTTTACTTTTTAAATACTCCTGGCTCTGCCACCTGCCCTGCAGTTGCCTCAGGTGAGGCAGAGGAGACACAGTGCATGCTGTTTAGAGAGCGTTGGGGCATGCGTTTTTCATTCTGCATTTGCTTATGCACCTTTTGAAATTTGAGAAACAGGGAGGGTGAAGAGGATGTAGAGAAAATAATGAAAAAAGGGGGAAGCTAAGGTTAAAAATGTCTCCCAAAAATAGGCGTCTCATCTTCATAGATGCGATGAAGGAGTGACAGTCACGTGGGCTGGACCATGCCAGGCAAGGGCCTGCCACGGAGGGGGCCAGGTAGGTGAGAGCGCGGTGGTCATTCACTGAGCGGCAGGAGACCTCGTCTGGTGATGGGAGTGGAGAGTCATTTAAAGGATGGTAATTGGATACCTGGCTTCCTTCTATTGTCTAATGAAATAAAAGACATTTAGGATAACAGCTCAGTCCTTTTAAATTTTATTTTTAATCAACAAATAATAATCATACATATTTATGGGGTACAATGTGGTCTTTTGACACATGTATACACTGCGGAATGATCAAATCAAGCTGATGAGTGTAGCCATCACCTCACATACTTACTTCTTTGTGATGAGAACATTTAAATCCACTTTCAGCAATTTAAAACTATGCATTATTATAACTACAGTGACCTTGCTATGCCGTAGATCACCAGAACTTCTTCCTCCCATGTAACTGAAAGCTAAGCTCCTGTGGGCAGGCTTTGTACCCTTTGACCAACATTTCCCCTTTCCCTGTCCGCCCCTACCCTGCTCCTCAGCCTCTGGTAACCACCATTCTACTCCGGACTTCCACAGGTTCTGCTTTTTTAGATGCCACGTGTAAGTGAGATCATGCAGTATTTGTCTCTCGGTGCTTGGCTTATTTTACTTAGCATAATGCCCTCTAGATTCATGTACGTTGCTGCAAATAACAGTTTCCCTCTTTTTAAAGGCTGAGTAGTATTCCATTGTGTATATACACCACTTTGTTTATCCATTCATTCGCTGAGGGCTGCCAGGTTGTCCCTGCGTCCTGGCTGTTGTGAAGAGTGCTGCAATGGGGGTGCTTGTAACTTTTCTACGTCCTGATTTTAAATCCTTTGGCTACGTATCCAGAAGTGGGATTGCTGGATCATATGATAATTCTATTTTTAGTTAACAGGTGAGTTCTTGAACTATGTTTGCAAAGATTTAGACATTTTTAAAACTGGAGTATACTCTTTATAACTGAAAACGTTAGAAACAATCATGGTACCTCTAGTAGGTTTGGACAGAACTGGGCCACAGACCTTGGACCTCCAGGGACAGAGAACATTGGCATTCTTTTATCTACCTATCATTACTTCTCATTGTAAGAAGACAAGCAAATGAGTCGAAAGAAAGGGGGAAAATTAAAGAAAAGCGTGCACCTTGCTATCTAGTATACGTTAGTTCAACGCATGAAGAAGCCGTTTGTGGCCGGGAAACGCAAGCTCTTAACGTCCGTGTCTGCACGTGCTGTGCGCCTCTGTCCCGGCACTGGTCTGCTCCCGTGGGTGGGCTTTGGGAGAAATCATGGAAAGTTTATGATGGGATGTGAGGGAAGAGGCCTGCACCACTAACCACCTACCAGGCACTAGGTACTTATATTTAATCCCTGTAACAGTGAAAGATGGTAATAGGATCCCCATTTTTCAGGCAAAGACAACAGCCTGCCCAAAGTCACAGTGTCAGTGTGGTGCAGACCCCAGATTTCAAGACGGGGTGGCCTGAAACCAAATCCCGTATGCGCAGCACCTCATGGCACTGCTTGCTGCCTCTCCTTTCTCCAGTGAACCCCACGAGCTTCCCCGGCAGTTCCTTAGACAGCGCCACTGGTTGCCTGTCTTCAAGCCCCTGTTACACAGAAGCAGGCGACCACTGACTCAGGGGAGGGAAAATGCCTGCCTGTGAGTCTGCATTACTGGGGAGGATGGAGACAGAAGATTCCAGAAGGGCTGAAGAAGCCTTCAGTGTCACCCTGAATAAATCCAATTGATTCCCAATCACAGCTGAGTCTGTTCTTTGGAGCTCTAGCCTGACTTTTAACTACTTTTGGTGCCTGCTCGCCACCGGAAGACCATATTTTTAAAATTCTAAGGCAAATGTTCCCACGCTACATCTACTTCATCGATACTATTTTCAAAACACCCCGTATGCTCTGTCATCCACCATGTTCGGCAACGTATTTGGCATCGGTGGAAAGATAATACGCTGGGAGAGCGTAACTGGGCAAACGTGAAGTTAAAGGAAGTATCTAAAGTCAGGAGGACTCAGAGGGTAGTTGTGGAAAACCTTGCCTTGAAGACCCTTTGGCGTGGGGCTCTGCAGCTCCTGCTTTCATTCTTGAAGTCCTTCCCAGTCATACAGCAACATTAGAGGAGGAACACTGGCCATAATCAACATCAAATCGAACGCTCTTTATCACCATTGTTCACTCCTTTACTTTAAATACCCAGATTTTTGGCTACCTTTGCTGCATCCCCCTGTGCCAGACACTGAACACATTATCTGAAACCCTCACAACCTCACAGCCAGCGTGGCGCTATCATCTTCATTTTACAGAGTTCGTGTAATTTGCCCAAAGTCACAACTCAAGGTGGGAGGACTGTGACTTGAAACCCAGGTCCATCAGATGTCAAAGACTAACTGCCCCTGGATTATTTTAGCAATGTTTTCATGTCACTAGGAAATTGTCTCAAAAATTATAAGGAAAGTTCAATAAACATGCCTTCAGTTCTGGGGTTAAACCCAAATCTAAGCATCCCGAGGAAAGTTATATACATGATCAAAACCTTTAATAAAGATTGCATAATATAAAGGTCTCTGTGCTCGTTTTCTTTATTTAATTTCTGTTGGCAACATTTATTTAGTGATAGCATTAAGGATTATAACGACTATTTAGTCATTTTGACCTCAATCCACTTGTGCTTTTGTGAGGAAAATATTATCCTAAGGCTGTGATTTACTATTATAAATTATTATAAAATTGAATGAGAGTATGTTTAAGTTTATGTTAAAAAATATCAAATAATTATAAGCTTTTAATGAACATTGTCAATTTTACAATAATAACTTTGGATTTAAATGCAGAAGAAGTTACTAAAGGTGTATGATTCAAGCCATCTACCATTAATAGCTTTACTATCTCAGTTAAAATGGAGAGGAAAAGAAAATATGGTATTTACACACCATGGAATACTATTCAGCCATAAACAAAAGAATGAGCTGGGTGCGGTGCCTCACGCCTATAATCCTTGTACTTTGGCAGGCCAAAACCAGAGGATCGCTTGAGGCCAAGAGTTCAACATAGCAAGACCCTGTCACTTCAAAAAATAGAAAAAGTTAGGTGGGCTTCATGGCACGTGCCTGTAGTCTCAGCTACTTTGGAGGAGACTGAGGCAAGAGGATCGCTTGAGCCCAGGAATTTGAGGCTGCAGTGAGCTATGATGACACCACTGCACTCTAGCCCAGGCAACAGAGCAAGACCCTGTCTCAAAAAAAAAAAAAAAGAATGAAATCCTGTTATTTGCACCAACATGGATGGAACTGGAGGTCACTATGTTAAATGAAAGAAGCCATGCACAGAAAGACAAACATCAAATGTTCTCACTCATATGCGGGTGCTAAAAAAACTTGATCTCATAGAAGTAGAAAACAGAATGATTACCAGAGGCTGGGAAGGGTGTTGGAGGCTGGTTAATGAGCACAAACATACAGTTAGATAGCAGGAATAAATTCTAGTGTTCAATAGCACAGTAGGGTGACTATAGTTAACAACAATATACTGTATATTTCAAAATAGCTGGAAGAGAAGATTTGAAATGTTCCCAACCCAAAGAAATGATAAATGTTTGAGCTGATAGATATCCTAAATGTACTCCATAAATATGTACAATTGTTATGTATCAATAATATTAAAAATAAAACAGAGGAGATTAAGGAGAAAAGCAGACTTGGGGAAGTAATGCCAGAAGCAGGAGCCACAGCAGCTTGGGCATGACTGAGAGGTAGGCACAGTATCCTACTTGGAGAGAGTTTGAGGAGTAACACTGCATGGTAAAAGGCTTCGCTGTACTTGTCCTTCAAGTGCACATGTTGCACGTCTTTATGTCCTAGAATACCGAGAATCTTGATCATCCTCGCTTTCATAACAGCTGCATTTCTTATCATCTTTGGCATAGTTCTTCAGCGTGCACAAAGCCTCTTATCTTGCAAACAGTCTCTTCCTGGACCGCTGTCTCTTTCAGCTGCTTAGAGGCCACGTCCCTTAAATCTCCCAGCTGTCTTTCTTACCTCTCAGCCCTTGCTTCCTTTATCTTTATTTTTTTAATCTTTCCCAGCTGCCACTTTTGGCACAGTGGTTGTCTCTCAGTTCTCCCGGAATGAGACATTTCAGCATGTTGATGTGGGGAAGGAACGTAACCATTGTAACAATGCATTTGCAAAATTATCCATGAAATCTCACGAGAAAAAAATTTCATCTCAGCTTTCATACAACCTGTTCATGAATCAACCCAAGCATTTCTGAAAGGATGGGACACCCCAGAGGCTTGCACAAAGAAATGCAAGAGAGAACCACAGGGCACTTAATTGTCCAAAATAAGAGATTTCTCTCCTTAGAAATGCAGATTCTCTGTGGTCGCGGCCTTACTGAGTTTATGTAACACTCTCTCAGTTGGATAAGATGCTAACCAGCATCCACACTGTGCACAGAAATGTAAATGCTGGAAGCTGGAGAGAAATTTCATTTCATATTGGAAACTATTTGGCTTCACTTGCCTACTGCCGATACCTCCAGTTGATTCTAAGCTTCTATACTCAACGTGATCGCCATGCCTCAGGGTCATTCTTACAAGAGAATTTTGTTGGTTCTATGGGGTTACCAGATTTTCTTAATGTGATGATTCTGAGTGGTTAAGAAAAATAGTACAATATTAGTATTTGGGGATTTTTACAACTATGCGATAAAGAGTTGAGGCTCTCTGCAAAGCTGAGAGGGACAACTCTCAGAATGGCACACTGGCACAGCGAACAGTTTTTGGCAACCATCACTTCTCAATTCCCATTCAAGAAAATGCTCCAAAACTGTTAGGTGTCTTGGGTAATATCCTAGTTCCCTCTGGGGAAAGGGTTGGCCAATCTTGCTCTTTTCTATATTAACCCAGGAAATTTTTAAAAATATCTTCATGTTGCCAGTATGCTATTAAGTTATCCTCACAAAGAATGATATCAACCAATATTAAAGGTAAATCTCTTGACTGCACAGAAATATATACACCATGCTATAAGGTAAATGGAACCTTTTTATGTATTTAATTAAGTCCAGCTTCTTGGGGTGAAGGGGAAATCAACAGGCAATGTCTCTTCTCAATCAGAATCAGTCACTGCATCTGAACATATTCTGAAGACATCTGCATTGATTATAGTCTTCCTGAAAGAATAGCTGAACTGATACACACACACACACACAAATATCATACAAACGCACACAGACACACACACACACACCTCTTCAAGTGACAAAGGGCAAATTCTTTCAAGGTATTGCTAATTAGGTAACAGTTTGGATCCTGATCGTTTGTATTGGAAATAGTTTGTATTAGAAAGCTTGCAGCTCAGTAACTGTGAAAGATGAGTTGGTGTCATGTTTGAGATCCTGCAATTCCAGAATTGTAACTGAAATCTAACTGAGTTGGCTGAGACCTTCATAGCCCTAGGGCAGACAAATGATGTAGCTGGTAGAGTCTACAAATCAAAACTTCAAAACTAAAGTTGTCATAATGTTTCATTTTGAGTCACTTTGTCTTTTTGTCATAATAGTGTTCCATTTTCCTGTTCTAATACAATGATGTCAATACTAAAATGTAACCTCTCTTGGGCATTGCTGGGCATTTCCTATGCATAAAGCATATTAAGCACACTACATGTTTCTGGGATTTTGCTTCTATGGCATAGCCAATTTGTGGCAGCTAACATGCTGTTAACATTATTAATTTTTACCAGGTCTTTGAATAACTAAGTGACTTTTTGAAATCTCTGACAGAATAAAGTAGGAGTAACTAAAATGGTGGGAGCTGGTTTCTTAAAATTAAAATTTTCACTGTTTTTCTAGACCAGCCTAAACGACGTAGCGAGACACCGTCTCTACAAAAAATAGAACAATTAGCTGGGCATGGTGGCATGAGCCTGTAGTCCCCGCTAACTGGGAGGCTGAGGCAAGAGGATTTCTTGAGCCTAGGAGTTCAAGGTTGCTGTGAGCTAGGCTGATGCCACCGCACTGTAGCCCCAGGAACAGAGTGAGACCCTATCTCAAAAAAAAAAAAAATTCACTCTTTTATAGATCAGTTATCTTCCTATATCATTCCAGAGGAATTATTTGCAATGGTCATCATAAAATTTCAGTCATTTCCACAATTTCAACTAGGTCAGGTTAGATGTACTTAGTATGTGTCTACAGATTTTTTTCAGACACAGAGAAGATGTGAGTTAACACAGAGATGAACCTGAGCATAAAAGCTGTAGAAAGACTATGGGAACATGCAAGTGCATCAAAGAATGAGTCATAGTACTCTCTATGGATGACACAATAAAAATAATATGCAATGTGGTATGAAGAATTGCAAATTTGACCAAAGAGAAGCATTGAACTATTTCACTGTTCCAGGTATCTATTACAGTATAATAAATCACTCCCAAACTTGGTGGTATAAAAACAAAAACAGCACTTTTCTTGTGCTCGCTGCCTGTGGGTCAGAAATTCAGAAAGGGCACACTGGGGACAGCTCCTCTCCATGGGATGCTTAGAATAGCTGAGGGGACTCAAATGCTTGGTGGCCCAAATAGCTGGAGCTGGAAGATCACTTCCAAGATGGCGCCTCAGCATGGCAGTCTCAGGGCTGTCAGATGACTTCTCCTGGGACAACTCAGAGCTCCAAGAGCAAATGTTTCCCACAAACAACATGGAAGCCGCACGTCCTCTCCTGGCCCAGCCTGAAAAGTTACACAGTGTGACTTCTGCCACATTCTATCAACTCCAAGTGAGTCACTGAGGCCAACCCTGACTCAGTGGCAGGGGACTTACTCCCCACCTATTGATGGGAGGAATAAAAGGAATTTTGCCACATTAACAATTTTTTTCCCAGTATAAGTTCATTTATCTTCAATGCCTTTTTTATCCCAACATCTAACTTGTAAAAAAAAAAAAAATGAGTCCTCTTCCTCTTTCTGTGGCTGTATTTGCTCATTTTTGAGTGATAGGAATTGGTGTGCTATGAGTGGCAGAGACCTTGGATATATGTTCACAAGAGGTTACTTCTGACATATTACTGATTAGGTTTAATAATAAAATAGAAATTCGAATGTCAGTAAGATACGTTAAATTGTTATTAGATGTAACTTATCACCCAACTTTTTAGGAGACTGACACTTTTTCTAAACCTAAAAACCAACTTGCGAGATATTAGGATGGGGGTCCAAATCCCTAGAGTTGGGATATACACCAAAGGAAAAATAGCCGGATCTAGGAGTACATAGAAAATCAGGAGGATGAAGGCAGGAACCCGTGTTCAGAGGAGGCCAGCAGGCCACACAGTTAGGGGAGCACTGGACTGAGAAGCCAGGGACTCCAAGTTCAATCCCCACCCACCAGTAATCACCATCATGTGCTTGAGCAAGTCCCTTATTTCTTTGTTTTAAGTTTACTCATCTATAAAGGGTTTGGGCTAGGTAACCTCAGGAGTCCCTTCCTTCCAGTTACAAAAATACTATAATTTTAGTTCAAGTCCCTCCTACTACACTCCTAGCAGAGCAGCTTTTAAAGTATGTATGGAAAGAAGATAGGAAAAATAACTAAACAAGCACTCCTTGGTAACCTACTATATCTTACAATAGATCTTCTAGTCCTTTGTGCATCGCAGCGCCTTTTTTGCATGTAATAAAATGTCTACACACAGAAAAGCAAGAGAAAAAGCTTGAAGAGAAGGTATTTTGGTGCAAGCAGGTTACAATCAAGATTTGGGGTCCAGAGAGAGCTCCCTGGCCAATCTGAGAGACATCTAGTAATGACGTCTGTCTAGGGCAATGACAATAGTTGCCAGTGTCCCTCCCCTCCCCTTTCAAGCTCACCTGATACCTCTGCTATTCACTCAGCCAGAGAAAAGGCGCTTTGCCTTTGACAGCCACTCGAACGACAGCCACCCTCACATTGCCTTGGGCGGGTACACACGTGGGCAGCTAAAGGGAGACATCTGGGCCCTCTGAACCGGGGCTGGAGAGCTGTGTTGTATTTGTCTAGGGTGACAGGAGGCCTTGCCTGAGAGTGAACTTCATCAATAATCTATGGCCCTGTGGAGAAAGAACCCTATTAATAAGACATGTTCCTGTTTGGAGAAGACAGAGCCAATGATGCCCTCGTTCCAAGGAAACAGAATATGCTCAGAGTGACGCAGCACCCTCTGAACTTTCCAGTTACGTCACCAGATAGCTTAGATCAGAAGCAATTTTAGAAGATGCATTCAACACTAATGCCCTTTCGGCCAGCTTGGTTAGTTGAGGTCAAAGTCTGGTCAGAAACACACTTGACCAGACGGTTTGCTTGTTTGTTTGTCTTTAAGACTAGTCGAGGGCATTGAGTTATTCTGGCACACTAGGCTTTCTATTGGGCCATCGTTTAAGTATAAAAATGTTTATCTGGCTGGTTTTCAATCCAATATGGAAGACTGAAAATCCGCAGAATTCCCCAATACATTTTCCATTCCATTTAAAGCTCACAATCTTCTAGGTCTGTCTAGTTCTTCTTTATGGTAACATTTAATTATTAATCCTCCCTTACTTTTAGGTTCTAATTTAAGACTGCATTAATAGATTGCTCACTAGGGAGTTTGCCAAAATCATGGCAGGACAAAGTCATTAGTGTATGATGGGCAGGAACATGGACTTGGAGGCAGGCTGGCATGGGACCGAGTCTGGATTCCACCACTTGCCAGCTGTGTGACCTTAGGCAAGTTACAAACCCCTCCAAGTTTCCATTTCTCCTCTGTAAGAGGGGAAGGATAGCTGAAAAGCCCAATAATGTAAAGGCTAAAGCATAAAACAAGACTAGTAAGCATTCGATAACGGTTAGGTATTTTTAACTGCTGTTGTTTTCTTTTCATCCAACAAGTATGCATTGAGTGTTTAATATGTGCTAGGCTTTAGAGACACAGTAGTAAAACACACAGTTTTGGTTCTCATGGAGCTTACATTCTGGGAGCAGGAGAGACCACAAACAAGTAAGCAAGTAAATATACTTTCCAGGTTGGTTAAAAAGTAATGACAAAGAATAAAGGAGGAAAAGAGATAGAGGGTGTTAAAGGTGGGAAGGGTGTGCTGGCATCCTCTCAGTTTCTCTGATAAGATGACATTTAAATAGGGAACAAGAAAAGGTAAGGGAGCAAGTCATGTGGACATTTAAGGGAAGATAGTTCTGGCACAGGGAACTGCATGTGCAAAGGTCCTGAGGCAGGACTATGCTTGATGTTTTCAAGAAAGTGCAAAGAAGAAAGTGTGGCTAGAACGGAGAAAGTAAGGGGGAGGGTGGTAGGAGATGAGGTCAGAGAGGGAGAAGTCAGAACATATAGAACCTTGTGGACCATGGTGAGGGCTCAGGATTTGACTGCAGGTGAAATAGGGAGCCACTGACAGAGTCTGAGCCCAAGAGGATCATGATATGACATTGTCTCAGGAGGATTACTCTACTGCTGTGTGAAGGATAAACTACAGGGAGGTAGGCAGGGAAACAGCGAGATGATACTGGTTAGGACTAGAATGGCCATTATAAAAGAGTGAGAAGAGGTCATTATCTGTGTATATTTTAATTAAAGAGCCAGCAGGATTTGCAGACAGATAGAGTGTGGGTTCGAGAACAAGAAAGGCGTCAAATATGACTCCCAGGTTTTGGCCTGAGTAGCAGGTGGAATGGAGGTGCTACTTATCCAAATGACCATTAGGGGGGCAGTGACAGCTTTGGCAATACCAGGAGAGAGTGGGAGAGAAATCAATAATTTCGATTTGGGTGTATTAGGTTTACGTTGCCTATTAAATATATAAGGAAGATGCCAAGTAGGCAGTTTGATCCACGGGTCTAGAGTTCAGCAGAGATGTCGGGGTCTGAGACAAAACTGGGAGGACTGTTGTAATCATTAGAGCTATTCACAAACATTTCTAGTTCCTTCCAGCGCCATAGGACTGTGCTCCCTGCCTCCTTAAAGTTCAGCATAGTCACGTGAGTATAGCCAATAAAATGAAAGCAGAAGTGATTGTGTCACTTCAGGCAGAAGCTTTACGCTGTAAGAGCGTGATTCCCCATGTCCCGTTCCTCTGCTGAGCTGATGGTGTCACGTGCGTCACCTTAGGTCCCAGAGTGATAGCTCTGATGAGTCAGGATGGACATTTTAGAGTGAAAGAGAAACAAATCTTTGTTGTTCTCAAGTGTTGAGATTTCACAGCAGTTTGCAGAAAAAATCTAGCCTATTCCGACAATTGCATAGGAGTCATAAAGATAATGTATTTAAATCCATGGACCTGGATGAGATCACATTCAGCATGAATGTTAATGACAATGAAAAGGGGCTTAGCGCTGAGGACTTCAGTTCCCAACACTTAAAGGGTAGGAAGAAAAGGAAGTTCCAGGGAAGGAGACTGCCATGCAGTGGATGTCTGTGTTTGTCCCAAATTCGTATGTTGAAAACTTAATCCCCAGTGTGATGGTCTTAGGAGATGGGGCCTTTGAGCGGTAATTAGATCATGGGGATGGGGCTCTTATGAACAGGATTGGTGCCCTTACAAAGGAGGCCCCGGAGAGCTGCCTCACCCCTTCTTCCCTGCGAGGACACAGCAAGAAAGTGCCATCACCCACCAGAAAGCGGGCCCTCACCAGACACGGAGTCTGCCAGTGTCTCGATCTTGGACTTCTCAGCCAGCAGCGGGAAATAAAGTTCTGTTGTTTATATGCCACCCAGTCTGTGGCATTTTGTTACAGCAGCCCAAATGGGCTTAGACAGAGGACTGAGGAGGAGCAGCTGCTACAGACACGTGAGAGGTCAAGTGAAGAAAATGCCTCGAGAAGGAGGAAGTAATCAACCGCGTCAAGTGCTACGATAGGCTAAGAAAGAGAACCGGGAAATAAACATTGCATTTGGCAACGCATTGTGACCTTGGCAAGAGAGATCTGGTGAAGTTCGCTTGTGTTGAATTCATGAAGGAATGTGATAAAGAGGAACGGAGACGCCAAGTACGGACAAAGCAGACAAAGGGAAATTAATTTTCTGTTAAGGGAAGCAGAGAATGGAAGGGGTCAAAGGGGGGCAATGTAAGAGAAGACGACAGCGCGCTTATGTAAGAAAAGCCAGTAGAGTGGAAAATATCGATGATGCAGGACAGCAGACAATAGCAGGAGCAATGTCACCGATAGGCAGAGGGGATGGCCCAGGGTTCCCATGGAGAGGCTGGAATTCGGGCAGTCGGCCAAGATCAGAGGGGAGAAGACAAACTGTAAGTGCGCAGATGCAGATGGGGTGGTCAGTGCGGTTGCGAGGTACAAGTTCTTTCTCTCTCTCCCTCTCTCTCTCTTTCTCTCTTTTAATTCTTCTTTATAGTTTTGATGGCTAGAAACAAATTCTCTTTTGATTGGTTCGATCTTTTTTTTAAAAAATAAGAGAGTCATTAGCTAAGAGTGAAGACGGCGAAAGTAAAGATGGTCTACAAGGTTCTGTGTGTTCTGGCTGCTCCCTGCCACCTCCCTGACCTCATCCCCTTCCTCTCTCCCCTTCCTTTCTCCACTCGAGCCACACTTTCTTATTTGTGCTTCGGTGAACACACCAAGCACACTCCTGCCTCAGGACCTTTGCACGTTCAGTTCCCTGTGCCTGGAACAATCTTCCCTTGAATGTCCACAGGGCTTACTCCCTTACATCCTCTTGTTCCCCTTCAAATGTCATCTTACCAGAGAAACTTCCCAGACTAGCTAATCAGAATTCTACCCCCTCCTCCCCGCCTCTGTCACTCTCTCTCTCCTTTCCTACTGTACTCTTTGTCATTATCTTTATCACCTGTTGGAAAAGTATATTGACTTGCTTATTTATTTTTGATCTTCCCTGCCCCCAGAATTAAAGCTTCATGAGTGCAAGAACTTGATGTTTTAAAGGAGGATGAGATCTAAAATAAGAGTCTGGAAGTTTGAGTGAGTTAAGAGAAATGGAATAGGACTACCAGGAAGCTCTCAAGAGCCTACCAAAGTCACGAATTTAAAGCATTGCATTTTTTTAATGGGAAAATATTTTAAATTGAGGTTTTTTTCTACCTGGAAAAAAAAATCAGCTTAATGAACAAACAGGAGAGGTAAGGGAAAAAAAGGAAGAAAGAAAAGCTATCAGATGTCTAATGAAATGCTTTGGGTTGTTACCCGAATGGAGTCGCAGAATGTGTTCCAAGAGCCGAAAGCCTGATCTCAGCTAACTTCTTTGTTCCCAAGATACCTTTTCACACTCATATCATTCACCTCCTATAAGACACTGGTGTTTTCTTTTTAGGAAATTCAAAGGAGCATCCCGGACCCTGGAACAGACTTTTCCACTCTCACTAACAACCTGGAAAAACCCTGAACAACCAGGAAAAAAAAAACTGCCATTACTTATAGCCTTTTGGGGTCTCTCTATGTGAAGTTGAGTGTCTGATTTGCCCCACTTAGGGCAGAGCCACTTTGAAGACAGAAAGCATCTTTGTTAATAATGTGTCTTATTTATGCATAAGCTTAGTTTTGCAATCATGGAAATTGGCTTAAAAAAGTAATAAGACAGAAATTGTCTCACTTGCTGAGACAGAAAATGTATTCTCTGGAACAAAAGTGAAAGACATCAAAGTCATGTTCTCTTCTTCCTAGGACCTATTTTGAGTTTCCTTGCCTGCAAATGACATGGCTTTGGTGCTCCTGGACCCTCAATATTTTATTAAATTATTGCCTTCCATTTCTTTCTATGGAAGACTCAGCCTAACATCATTGATCAGCCCTTGAAGGTGTACAATGTGAACAGATCCCCAAATCTCTGTGACTTATGATAACAGCTTGAACCTCACTCATGCTATAAGTCTATCACGGTTGGCTGTCACTCTGTTTTACGTCATCTTCACTTAGGGACCCAGGATAAACCAGCAGGAACTTTCTGGAATGTGGCCGGTCAGTGACAGAGGAAAAGAATGCAGCAAAGCACAAGCAGCTCTTGAACTTTTGCGTAGATGTGATACACATCACTTCTCATCTTCTGTTGGCAAAAGCAAGTCTCATGCCAAGCCCTGACTTGAGTGGATTGGGAAAGCAGAATCTTCTCCAAGGGAGGACAGTAGATACTGGTAAACAGTAATACAACCCACCAAAGACACCTCACAATCATAATCACCTGGTCTTCCTAAAAAGGGTTCATCACTCCCTCCTCTGTTGCACCCTCTAAGGATTTCTGTATGCCTCTGTTATAACAGAGGGTATTATAATTGTTTACATTACTATCTCCCCAACTAGACCAGGAGCTCTTTGTGAGGATTAGGCCTTCCTTTTATTGTTTTGCCACTTACACAGTGCCTGGGACACAGTGGATGCACTGTTGAATTAAATAGGATTTGGTAGATTGATTAGGATTGGATGACTTGGATTAGGCGGATTGGATTGGACTGGTGCAAAGCAGTATCTATATCCATGTGTTGATGTGAGCCATAAATAAATAAGCCTAGAAAGAATATAGCATAAGGCAAAATTAGCCTAGGTGGGATCTGTTTGTTCAATGATGATGCTTTACTGATGAGAAAATTAAAGCTTAGGTAGAAGAGCTGACTGGTCTGACACAACACACAGAGTCAGTGAACAAACCCGGTTTCCAGTTCCCTAGTTTTGTTCTCTTTATATCGTAGTCTGAAGCCTCCTTTGGAACAACAACAACAATACAATCACCACTTAGGTATTTATTTATTTCCTTATAAAATATACATTCAAAGCAAAATTTTAAATAAAAAAAAATAAGCAAAAGCCCCCCTCCCCATATCTTGCCTCTATCCCACCTCTGAACAAGTAACCACTATTGACACCTGCTCATGTCACTTACAGAAATTTCCCATCCATGCACAAGCATATATATGTGATTATTTTTGCACAAATCATATAATGCATATGGTTATGCCATTTGATTTTTAATTTAACAATATATCCTGAAAACCTTTAATATCAGTCCATATGAATCTACACCCTTATTTAATTACTGCATGATATTCCATTATAAACACCATAATTTGTTTAATTAGCTGATTATTTGTATACGTTTAAACATTTCTTACCTTTTAATATCAAATGATAAAATATATGTCCGATGTACTCATGACTCCCTCATTAACATCTCAAGCCCTGACTTCTCCCCCAGATTCTTATAAGTCCTACTGACTTGGTATCTTCACTTTTAATATCTAATAGACATCAGTAATTTAACTTATCCAAAAGGGAATTCTTGTCTGTTCCCATCAAACTTTTCCTTTCCTAATTTCCTTTTTCTCAATTAATGGCATCTCCATCCACCCGGTAATACAGACTAAAATATTAGCAGTTATTCTTATTTCTTATCTTTTCTTCAACCCACATGTGCAATTTCTCATTGGCTCCACAATACGTCCTAAATTCAGCCCCTTTCTCCCGTTGCCCCTGCTCTTGCCCTCAGCTCTTCACTGGTCTACTGCAGTCGCCTCTGCACCGGTTTGTGTCTCTGCTTCCACTCCTGACCCCTTCACCAGAAAGGAGCCAGAGTGATCTGTTGTTTCATATCACTTACACACAAGTGTTACAATGTCTAACTTCTATGTTAGGAATACTAAAAACAAACACCAAATGCACTCATCACTCAGCTTAGGAAAGAGCCTATTACCAATAAATAATTTTGAAGCCCCTGTCTGAGCTTCCTTAATCATATCCCTCCCTCCCCACGAGGGTGGCCACTCTCATGAATTTTGTGCTCCTAATTTATCTTGTTTGTTTTTTTTACTGTTTTTACCACCTGTGTAATTTCCCCTATAATAGTAGAGTAACTGATGCTCAGCAAGATTTCTGGTTCTCCTCTCCGTTTTTATCTACAAACTTGGTATTAGGCATAATCATCTGAGTTGGTTTGGGCAGTGAAAGGTGAGCAGAAGTGACACATATGAAAATGTTACTATATTACACTCATTTCTAAAATACAGTTTCACAAGGTATATTATTCTAGGTTTACAATTGCATTTTTCTAAAAATATTCAAGGTATTTTTCTATTGTCTCCTGCCTTCTAACATTGCTGTGGAGAAGTCACCTACAAATCTAATTGCCATTTTTTTTGTGGCAATTCATTTTTCCTCTCTGACTGCTTTTAAAATATTCTCTTCATTTTTGTTTTGTTTTGTTTCGTTTTTTGGTTTTCTGCAATTTTACTTTGATATGCTGAGGTGTGTATTTTTTTACTTTATCCTGCTTGAAATGTTGTGGGAGTCCTGAGTCTAAGGGTTGGTATCTTTTAATAATTCTCTTCTGTTTTCAGCGTTTATTTCTTAAAATATTTCCTCCTCCCATTCTCTCTCTCTTCTAAAACTCTGATTTAATGTATGTTGGATATTCCCTTTCTATCTTTCTTGACTCTTAACCTCTTTTTGTATTATCTGTCTCTTAGTCTCACTGAGCTACAGTTTGTGCATCTTCTAGTTAACCAATACTCTCTTCAGTTCCTAATCTGAACTAAATTTTAAACATCTAGTGTTATACATTATATTTCTAGATGTCTTTTCATCTAATCTGCTTGGTAAGATTTCATAGTCTCTTGCTCCTTGCTCACAGGTATAAGGTTCTCATATGTCTTTCAACACATCAAACATGCTGTAATGATTCAAATACTTGAGGTCTTCTGTGTCTGCTTCTGTAACCTGTTGTTTCCATTGACTTCTATTCATGGCCACTTGTTTCCTTTTGTTCTGAGGGATTTTGTTTATGAGTTCATTCTCCTTTAAGAATCCTTGACCTAAGAGAATCCTTTGAGTCCTGAGCTTAACTAGCATTTTTCTTGCATTTGTTTCTCCCAGTTGCTTTATGGGCACTAGTAACCTAGGACTATTTAAATTAAGTTCTTCTTCTATGGTAGTATGAATTATTTTTTGCCTTCTGCCAACTGTCAAAGTCAAGACTGGCACATTTCCCTCCTTTATTTTCTCCTTCCATTACTTTATCATGAAAACTTTTATTTTACTACATTTATTTTTCTCACACATGCATTCATCCCTCTATACATTCATCACGTCATCATGTTTTTTGATACATTTGAAAATACACATCACCCCTAAGCACTTCGGCATACATGTAATTAATTGAGTTAGCATTTGTTTACAGTATTTTTCTTTTTGGAGGATAAAACAATCAAATACACAAATCTTAAATTGACCATTTTAGGTTTTAATCCCATCAAGATATAGAACTTTAACATAATCCCAGAAAGCTTTCTTATATCCCTTTCCAGAGACAGTCCCTGCCCCCACCTCCAACGCTAGAGGTAGTAATTGTTCTGATTTTTTTTCCTTCTTAGATTAGTTTAGCTTATTCTAGAATTTTATAAAAATACAATCATACAGTTTGTGCTCTTTCCTGTGAGGCTTCTTTCACCCAGCATGTATTTTTGGGTTTTTTTTTTTTTTTTTGAGATTTATCCATGTTGTTGCAATCACCAGTATTTCATTCCTTTTTATTGCTAGCTAGTATTCTATTGTATACATATACCACAATATGTTTATCCATTCTCGTGTTGATGAACCCTTGGGTTGTTTCCAGTTTGGGGTTATTATAAATAAAGCTTCTGTGAACATTTCCATACAAGTCATTATTTGGACATATGTTTTCATTTTTCTTGGGTAAAGACCTCAGGAGTAGAATCACTGGGTCATAGGGTAGGATTATGTTTAGTTTTATAAGAAACTGCCAGACGATCTTCCCAAGTGGTTACACTATTTTATACTGCCGTCAACATCGTGTGGGAATGCCTGCTTTCTCTTTCTGCACTGTGGTTTTATTTCTCATTCTCTCTTTAAGAGCCATCCCTTTGGGATCTGAGCTTTATGTGAGGGTTTTCTACATTTTTCCCACTTTGGAGGGGCCTGAGACCTCATTTCCTTCTTCTGTGCCCTGAGTGACCTGCGTGGCAATCAAACAGAAGCTACAGTTTATCACAGTGGAGAAAATACTGTTAGGATAAAAGCCAGTTTCAGGAATACACCTCCTAGGATTTCTGTTTTTATTTCATTTTGACATCTGCAAATTCCTTATTTGTCTGCAAGATCTTTAAAATGTTAAAAGTATAAAATTATCCAGAATTTGTACTTGTTTTCAATGGCAGAGTCATTCAGGAAACCTAGTCTGCCATGCTATCATAATGGGAAGTTTCCAGAATATCCTTTTAAAATGTAAATCAGATCATGTCACACCTCTGATTAACGGTTTCCAATGGTTTCATGTGACACTTAGAACAAAACCTCAGCTTCCTATTTTGACCTTCATGATATGACACGTGCTTACTTCTGGGATTTCATCCTAAAACGTTACACTCCTGCTACGTTATTCTTCTTTTTGGTCCTCAAACACACCCAGCTTTTCTCCATCTGGAGCAGGAATTCCTCTGGAGGGCTGCCTCTCTTTCTCATCTTTAGTGCCTCAGAAAGATTGTCCCTGACTTTGCCATCTAAAGTAGCTCTCCCCCAACCACTAGCTCTTTATTCCAATAGCCTATGTTACTTTTTCATGGTTCTTATGACCATAAGAAATATTATTATTTACCTATGTATTTGCTTGTCTGTCTTGCCCTCTAAGAGAATGTAAATTCCATGAGAGATTGGAATTGAAATTCCAATTTAAATTGGAATTCCTCCATGGAATGTAAATTCCAGAGATTGTCTCTCTTTTATTTCATGCTGTTTCTCCAGTGCCTAAAACTGTACTTGTAAATTAGAAGGGACTCAATGAACATTTGTTACATGAATGAATGAATCAATGAATAAATGAGTGAATGAATGAATGAATTCTGCAGGGACTAACCTTGCATACATGCACGTATTTATGCACTGTAAGTATATCATACCTAATATGTAAATATTCAATTTTTAATTTAAAAACACTGCTTTCTTTTTATTTCTCTTTTGTATAGTATTATTTGCATCTTTACAAGTTTATATTTGTGCAGGCATACCTGGGAGATATTGCTGGCTCAGGTCCAGATGATTGCAATAAAGAGAATATCATGATAAAGTCAGTCACACAAATTTTTTGACTTCCCAGTACATATAACAGTTATGTTTACACTATACTGTAGTCTATTAAGTATGTAATAGCATTGTCTAAAAATGCACCTTAATTAAAAAATACTTTATTGCTAAAAATTGCTGGCACAGAGACATGAAGTGAGCATATGATGTTGGAAAAATGGTGCTGATAGACTTGCTCCATACGGGATTGCCACAAACCTTCAATTTGTAAAAAAGCCAGTATCTGCAAAGCACAATAAAGTGAAGCACAATAAAACAAGGTGTGCCTGTATATTATCTATGAAGTATAGGGGCATTACTAAGTATTAAATATTTGTTACATAAAGGAGATGCTGGTTTTCAAAGGGTTGAGAATCACTGTACTAGGTACTGATGATTCTCTGTCCTCTAAGCCCCAACCCGTATTTGTCCAGTGTTCTACTGGCGAGCTCAGATAGCACATGGCATTCTAAGTTTAACATGTCCAAAGCAAAACTCATCGTTTGGCTCCACAAAACCTCCTCCTTGTGCTTAGTTCCCAAGTATTACGCTCTTGCTCACCATCCCTCTCCACCATCATTTAATCAGTTAGCAAATATTATTCTTCTACCTGCTTGACATCACTTGCATCTACTCCTTTTCATCCGCGTTACCATGCTGTAGTTTAGATGCTCATCTTCTTACCCCTGGGACCTTACGACAGTCTCCTCTGGGCTCTTTTGCTGCCCTTATGTCTTTCTTATTCATATGCTATCTAAATATTAGCCATAGCATGGATATCAAATAACAGACAGCCTGTCCTGGGACTTCTCAGCCTCCATAATCATGTAAGCCAATTCCCCTAATACATTTCTCATCTATCTATCTTTCTATCTATCTATTTACTATCAATTGTCTCCCATTAATTCTATTGGTTCTGTCTCTCTGAAGAATCTTGACTAATACAGATTTTGGTACCAGGACCAGTTCTAGAGGAGCAGAATTTTAAGGATGAATTTCCTTCATTGGTTTTGGGGTTCTGGAATTGGCTCTCTAATCTAATTAGACTTAAAATGCTAGAGTCTCTACCTTTAGAGCAGAGAGCTCTATTAGTACAGAGATCACTGATAGTTTATGGCATGAACTGTTTATAGAGATATGTAAAATAAATGCATTTGATACTCCCAATTCACCGCTTATAAGAGGCGAGGAATTTTTTGACTCTCTACATAATATTCTTGAACATTTGAGGGAAAGCAAGGGAATATGACAACAATGGTTAGTTGCTCCTAGCATCGCTGGACACAGTGATGAAAGAAATGGATGAGCTCACGGATTCAATTTCTTGGGTCCAGCTCCACAAAAATGACCTAAGGGTTTCTATGTGTGCCCTGAGTCTGAATCTTCTCTCCTGTAGCCCACAGGGCTGAAATTGCCAAAAATAAAACACAAGCCCTCATCATGCAATGGGCTGAATTATAAAGAAAGTTGAACTCTCAGCCTTGCAAGGTGTCTTCTGTTCAAGTGAGGGCCTTGGTTGGGAGAGCATGGGATCCCACAAATTGAGATGGGGACATGTGGGAGGACCCTGATGAACCTGAAGACATTGAGCTCCTAAATTCTGCTGAGTCTTGTTTGCTAGGTGTGACTGTCCCATCCCCACCCCCAACCCCCAGAGGCAGTGACACCCCCACCCACAGTGTTATCAGCCTTTTCACTTCTGTCTGAGGGGATTGACTCTGCATTGCCTGAGGAATTGATAGTGGTTTCCTCTCAGGCAGTGGCCAACCAAGACAAAGCTGATTCTTCTCAAGACCCACTCCCACCACCCTTCTCTGCTTCTAGACCTGTGACTAGACTCAAGGCCCAGAAGGCCTCTAAAGATGAAGTACAAAGTATGACCCATGATGAGGTGAGCTATACCCCAAAAGAACTACTCGAGTTTTCTAATTTATTTAAGGAGAACTCTGGAGACCATGTGTGGGAATAGACATAAAGGGTGTGGAATAATGGTGGAAGGAACATAAAGTTGGGTCAGGCTGAATTGATTGATATGGGCCCAATAAGCTGAGATTCTCCATGTAAGTTGAAGCTAGGGAGGTAGGAAAGGGGCTAACTGATTGGCTGAAACATGGATCCAAAGATGGCCCACGCGAGCAAGTTGGAGATGCCTCATCTCCCTTGGTTTACCATAGAGGAAAGGATTCAAGGGCTCAGGGAGATGGGAATGCGAGAGTGAATTTAACAGGTAAAACCTGCTCGCCTACACTGGGAGGGTCCAGCAGACATACCTTTCACTGATGCCTTGAGAAATCTATTTGTAAGGGGAGCCATAGCATCCCTGAAGAGCTCCACGAGAGCTCTTTTCTGAAGGCCTGACCTTACAGTGGGAATCACAGTCACTCAGTTGAAAAACTCTAAATGCAATGGGAATAATTGGATTCTGGAGTGGCAGCGGCCGAGGGTTGGCACTGGCACTCGACCATCAGAGGCAAGCTGGGCATAGTGACCGAAACGGACAGCAGAGGCAAAGCAATAATCAGAATAGTCTGACTCATGTAGATTCCTTTATACAAGGGAATCCACTCCAGAGATAACAATCCCATCCCTGGCATTAATCCATGCACTCTGCCCTCATGGCCTAATCATCCCCCATTGGGCCCACCTCCCAGCACTGTTGTATTGGAGATTAAGTTTCCAACACATGCTCTTTGGGGGAAATATTCAAGCCACAGCACATACTTAACAGAAATGAGGAAATGATGGCATCACAGAACTTTAGAGCTAGAAGAGACTTCTGAGATTTAATCCAGTCTATCATTTTATAGAAGAAGAAACTGAGTAGAGAAGACACCTTGAAGGCAAGTTATGGCAGAGCTAGACTAGAACCTAAATTCCCTGGTAGGAATACTACAACACACACACACAAACACGTACGTACCCACATACACAGACAGAGTCAGAAAGTACAATACGTGCATGAAGCATTAATGTTTATCCAGTAAATGAAACCGTATTTACAAACTGTGGACTACTAGTGAAGTGGTTAAGACCAGTGTGCAGCCTTGGACAAGTAACTTGGACTCTGTGCCTCAGGGATAATATGGGCTACCTTGCAGGGTATTGTGGGAATTATAAATGATATATGCAAACCCCCCTATCAGCTAGGAATGCTTTTAGTTGCAAGCAACATAAATTCTAACTGATAGTATCTTAAACAAATAAGGGTTTGTTTTTGTCCTTTTAAAAGTGTGGAGATAGGTAGCTGCTGGCATTGTCCAGTGGCAAAAGTCACTGAAAGTTTCTTGACCTTTCCTTTATGTTTGTGGCCTCATGGTGGCCAAATAACTGTTAAAGTTCCAGATGTCATTTGTGTATTCAAGGCTGGAATGAGGGGAAATGAATAAAAGCTCTACTAGGCACATCTAGTCCTCCTTCCGGGGACAGCAAGTTCACCTCGAAGTGCCCCAGCAGAGTTCTGCGTATGCCTCATGGGCCCAGTGCCATCATAGCATTATCCTCCTAGCTAGCTAGATAAAAAGCTACATAAAGCAAAATATTTTGCTTTAAAGCATCTGTGGGAAAGGGAGTTGGGAATAGCTTTTCAGTAACCAATGCACAGGACCTGCCACAAGAACCTGCCATATGAGAGACTTATTAAAGAGTAGTTTTTGGAATTTTAAATAAACCTTTGAAGTTTGCTGTGATTCTATCCAGTCATCTTGACCTTCAACAATGAACTTTTCACTACAAAGAGTCAACAAGAAAGCATTAACGGGTTTTGGTGTGCAGTTTGTAGCTCCATCTCATTACTTACCTTTCACATTTTTATAGATTTCTTGAGATTGCCCTGGTATTATGGGAATTTGGTAACTCGGGTCATGAACTCCATTATTTTGGCATTAGCCTTCAAGGCAAAGATCCAATATTAAGCTGGTCTTTATATCTATTTTTAACATCTTTGGTTTGGAAGTAAAGAGATTGGATGAAACTCCAAAACTCACTGAAGATTGTGAAATAAAGAAAATGTAAGTGGAAGCATGAAGATTCAATGTGTTCTTTATCATCCTTAACAGCTTAAATAAAATGACTGACTATTCTCGGAGTCAAAAATAATTCAGGATTTAATTGGCAAAGGTATTTTAAGGTTTTGTCTTTTTCTATTTTTCTCCTGCCTTGGTAAAGCTATGAGTTATGTTGTAAGCACTGAGCATCTTGAAATAGTAGTTACTAAGACAACATATTAAATTAAGAATTAATTGGATTTTGAAAAATTCTCCTGTGTGCACATATAAACATATAGGTATTGTGTTTCTCATTTTGCCTTGGCACAACTTCTTCCTAAGGGAAGCCTGTATATTCTTTAGATTCTTAAAATTAACATTTTCACATATCCAAAAGTAAACAGAATACTTTTAACATGATAAAGGATCACCTTCCTAAGGGAAAGTTACTTATTACAGATTACAGAGCCATATTATATATGTATGAGTAGGTCTTCAGGCTGGCTTCCACCAAATTTCAATAAATAGCTACTTTTATCTAAAAGTTGATTCCTGAGTTCCCAGGATTATTTGCCAACGATGCCTGGGCTTGTTTTCTGTATGCTTTCCTTAATTCCTTGTGGGCAAATGAAGTTTCCCTAAAGCGGTAAATTTTGCATCTCAGATTTGAGCTATGTAAGAGCTGGCAAGTGCTACCGATGATATGAACTAAATATTCAAGTAGAATATTTCTGTTGTCTACAGAAACGGAAGCTTTCCTGTAGACACAGAAGGTCAAGATCAGTGGGCGCCATAAAGAGCACACATTTCACTCAACCTAGTTACTATGTTCCTCATAAAAAATCAAAACATAGATTTCATTTTCCCGAGATAGTAAACTAGTAAAATGAAATCCCAGATCTTCACAAGCTTGACATTTCTGAAGAATTTCTGCATACCTTTTAATGGAGATAATGTGGCAATGGGCTTGTCCCCACAGACTTCATTCCATACCTCTGCTGGGTGTCAGAAACTATATGCTAGGGATAAAAAGGGACGGAGATACAATTTTGCCCTAAAGAGTTCATGATCTTAGGAATCTACCCGAGGAATGAAAAGGTGGGAAGTCCTGATTTAGGTAAATGTCATCTCTGCCCATGTAAGAGACAAAAGTAGGGATGGTGAGGATTTGAATTAAATGACGCCACCGCTCTGGCTGATTCTGTCTTCTCTAAATACTCTTTCTCAAAAGGCGAAGGGGTGACTTTGTGTTCAGAAGACCGAGAAAACAAATCTTGGCTCAGCCATTTACCTCTTTGCATCTCAATTTCTTTATCTGTAAATAAGGATGATAGTAATACCTATCCACTGGAATTAGGACAATATACATAGTAAGATAATGCCTCTGACATGTGCATTTTATGAGGAGGAGATCTTATAGTTGCTAGTAGCCTTGAGAAAATCTGATTTTCCTCTTCTATTTATCTTGCCTGGTTTTTCTCCCTCAATTTGCCCTTCAAGGCTAAAAGAAAACTTCCCACAAATGCTTCTTCTTGTGCCTTTTAGATCTGGGAGCTACCAGACCTGCTGGCAATGCAAACTCCTTAGAAATCAAAGGAAGTTATAGCAGCAGCAGCCACTGCAGGCTCGTCCGCCATGATTGGAGTGTGGCCGCCAGCCCTTCCGTCCAGACCAATGCTCGAGCAGACCATGAAGAGCGAGTCTTCAGCCTCAGTGTTCAGTGTTTCCACTCCACCCTCTCTGCTCATCCTCCGCCACAGGGACACAACAAGGACAACTTTAGCATGGTTTAAGCAAATGCACGCCCTCCACTGGAAATAATTGGGTGCTTCATAGTTCTTTTTTATTATTATAAATAATGATGATTTTCTTTATTATAAAAAGGATACATGTTAGTTTTTAATCAGAAAGAGAAAAATGCTGAAATGTAAATATGATTTTGAAACTTCACCATCTTTTAGATGCAAGCATGCCAATGAATTGTTGAAAAAAAGTTTTGAATATAATGGTTTGCTAAAATTAGATCAATGGATATCAGTATTTTATCACCATTGTTTTATGAAAAATGCTTCCCTTGGCTTAAGCTTTTAAGTATCACAATAATAATGATTGTATTCAGAGGATACATTTGCATTATTTCAGGTATCTTGATTAGGTATGTATATTATTATGTATATTTAGTATAATATGTATATTTAATGCCCATAAAGTTGGGAAACATAAATGAATATGCATTTTGTCAAGGGCATCTTTGATCTGTAATCATAATAAATTACTGTCTAGTACTATATACTTTCTGGACATTGTGAAATACAAAAATAAATGCCCTCAAAGAGTTCTCAGTCTAGTTGGGGAAACAACCATGTCATTGCTGCCAGAAACTGACCTCGTCGTCCTGCCAGCAACTACCGATTGTGGTCCGAGATTCTAATAAAAGACATCCAACTCGCAAATCAACTTCATGATGGAGGTGATCAAATTATAGATGAGATATAGTTGTACACTTATACCACTAGTTCTATTGTCTTCTTTTTCTATCTCTAGTGCTATACCATATATTGCTTTCTCAAGGATGAACGTAGTGCTGCTGAGACTTTGTCCTACTCACACACTATGATACAGTTAGTATTGAGGAAATTATTCACATGGATTGAGCCAGTGGGCTTTTAAATGATCATATTGTTAACCATAGAAAATTTTGTCCCATATTACCTAAATATGTGCTTGGTTCTTTCATTCATGTTATAAGTGTATCCACAGGAAAATTGAGTCATAGTTAAAAGAATGTTTGTTTATCTACTTATAAGGTACACTAGAAAAAGGCATCTTTATCCAAATCTGGGTTGCTTGGCAACTGCATCAGCTTTCCATTCTAGTTAACCAGCTGTGAATGGAGCCTGATAGAGTCCAAGGATCACGCTAACCCTTGTATTCATAGGAGGCCTAGAACCAAGGTCAGTATCCCAGCTATGTTCTCAGTAGAATCAATGCTTCTTGCATCTAGAAAGTAATCAGCCCTCAGATTTAAAAGAGGTCTTAAGTGTTATTTGATCTAAGTGCCATGCTGCCTGTAACTTCACTGCAGAATTACAGACCAATCTCTACATGAACATCTGCCAACTTTAGTGAACTATTAAACTCAAAACTTTTTTTCACAATGCACTAGCATGCCTGAGTTTTAACAGATGATGGAACATATCATATTTCAAAATTTTTTTGTTTGTTTTCTGATTTTATAAAAGGACATGCATTTTATTTCCAGTGAAGAAAACCACTCTTGTTTATCCCATCTTTGAATATTTTTTACCCATAAAAGTTCTTTCCTTATAATGAGACAAAAATATTTCTCTCTATTAATTCTCCCAGGTAATCATGGTTTACCTGTTGGTACCTTATAGATCAAATTTAATACCTTTCCCATGTGACAGCCTGGCAACATCTTATCCTCATCTAAGTTTTTCCTTCAAGCTAAATCCTCCTAGTTTCTTCAATCAAACCTCATACATAATGTCAGGTCCCTTCATGACCCTGATCAGTCATCTCTAAACTCAAATTAGTTTTTGTATATTGTTTTTCAACCAGGACATGGAGAGTACAATACAGTCTTCCAGAAATGACAGAGTAAACTGGGACCATGCCCCAACTTGAATTGATACCACACGTCCATGAATGCAACTCAAGACTGCACGACCTGTTTGACACAATCTTTGACATTGATACATACTGAGTTTTCTGAAGACAAAAACCTCTGTGACTTGAAGTCTCCTCCACCATGTTAATATGCTTTGGGATTTTTTTAGACCCAAATGTGAGACTTTAAATTTATCCTGCCAAATTTCATCCTGTTTAATTCTATCCCTCATGTTAATCAATCAAAATCTCCTAATTCTTTCCTACAATATATCCTTTCTTTCAGCTTGGTATCCTACAAATAGATGATGAGCCATACCATTTACACTTTTATCCAAGTAGATGACAAAATGTGTAATAAATGACAAGGACAGAGCCTTATGGTAAGTCTTGCAACACACTGCCAGACTGACAGTGATCCATTAATTCACCCCTTAATTGTAGGCATTGAAGCTGTTGCTAATCCTTGCCTCTAGCCCAGGATCCTCCATCCTCATGAGGGACATACAATGAAAAACTTTATCAAATACCTTCCAGGAATCAGAAGAAGAGAACTAAAATTTATTGGCTACTGCCTACATTCAAGTAGCTTTATATTACCTTATTTAATTTATTTGTCTTTTTTAAACAAAGATTTGTTGAGCACTAGTCATGTGGCAGATGCTATTCTAGGCTTTTGGTATATACAGAAAAACAAGGATTTTTCTTTTTTTTTTTTTTTTTGTATTATCATACATGCAAGGATTATTCCTCATTTAGCAGAGTAGGAAAGTGAAACTCAAAGATGTGAACTAACTCCCAAGGTGAGCATATGCTGTAATAGTGTCAGAGCTGGGATCCAAACCTAAGTTTGACCATGTAAATGTCTTTTTCACCACTGGATTCCATCTCTGAAGTCCACACCTACTGTAGCTACCTAATCCTCAACCACTTCCATTTTTTAATTTTTGCCTTCTATACATAATGATTTCCTCTTCATTATAATGTCTGTCCATAAAGTCTATATCTTAACCCTAAGTAGCGAATAATGGTGGTAATCGTATGCATCACAATATATTGGTAGAAAAAATATCTGGGACAGCGATGCCATCAGTTTATAAGGAATCACTAGCTTTCTGTGTTTTCCTTGATGTGACTCTGGTTCTACTGCTATCCCTTTACCACGGATCCGCCTCCCTCAAAATAAACAAAACCTCCTGGTGGAGGCGGGGGATAGATAAAGTGAAGCACATTCAATTTCATGCCTATAAGTAATAAAATATGCCTCAATTATAGTGAGTTATTGTCTATGTCATATCCCAAATCGTGCCTCAGGAAGAGGATGAGGGTTGAGAATTTTCAGAGCCAACTTTCAGGTCCCAAAGAAAACACTAAAGTTGTGTTGAATGCAAAAGATACCAGAAAAGAGCTTCAGAATCTCTTGTATTTGTCTTTATTCTTTTAGGTGACAAAATTAAATCCATATCCTTCATCTTTCTTGATTATCCTTTTTTCCCTAATTCGCTGGATTTTTATTGAAATAGTAATAACTGAAACTAGATTACAGTGTTCAGCAGAATTAAGAGGATATATAATGAAAAGGAAGCCTCCCAAATTCCTAGGTCTCTCTTTGTGCCTCTCAGAAACAATTATAGATAATAGTTACCTGCATGTTATTCCAGAGTTAATTTTCCATGCACATAAGTATATGTACGTGTATTTTTTTCTTGGAGATCTTTCCGTATTAAACAGGGGAACTTGTCACATTCTTTTTAATACTAGCATTATATACTCCTGTACAAATGTACTATATTTGATTTAACCAGCCTCTTATTAATGGATATTTAGCTTTTTTCCAGTTTTCACAATGAAAGCAATTATTTGAATTAATTAATTAATTCAAAGTATACTTATATGACATATACTAAATGCCAAGCTGTGTTCTGTCCGGGGCCATGAGTCCCGAAGGGAACTCACTCAAGATGGCCATTTAGGCCCATGCTAAGCCTGTAAGTTTCTATTTCCTGTAAGCCTGTAAGTTTCTATTTCTCCAATATGACGTGTGATGTGGAAACTCCCACCTTGGAAAGTACCGCCCCTCTACTTCCTCTCTCTGCCTTATTTAAGCCTCTGCCCTGCTGCC
>RJWJ010005389.1:0-68828 GCA_004363605.1 Indri indri
TTGAATAATGCTCAAAATGAGTTGAATCGCATATTGTTAGCAACCCTGAAAACTGCAAAAACTTACCTTGGAAGATATTAAACTTTTAAAGAAATAATTAACAAAAAATAGAATTGACACTAGCTAAAACTTCTGATGGTAACATTTATTAACCAAAAATTGGTAGAAGAATGATCTTCTTGCAAAATTTGACATTGGAAAACTGGACTGGGTAAAAAAATAATCACAAAAATATTTAATAAAATAGCTATAGCTGTTGAAACTTGATGCAGATAAAACATAATCAAATCTTTATTGTAAAACTGGCATAGAAAATATTTTAATCAATTAAAATAAGTAGGGTAAAAAAGTACAAAACCATAAATAGTTTAACTCTGCTATGCAAAAAATTAAGGAAGCAAATTAAGTGACATATTTTACTCTAAAAACAAAAATAAGAACTCTTTACTGACTTGAATTCCTTGATGATGGTACAAACCTGATTTAAATATTGGTATTTAAATATTGTTATTTAGAAACAGAGTCAAAATATCCTCAGGTTTAAATTGCCAAAATGTCAAAATCAAATTGGTGGGTCAAAATAGCCAATATCCAAAATAACACAGTGTCCATTAGACCAATATATTTGCTCTTGTGATTCTTCTATATTTATGTACTATATAAACTAGAAGTGACTACATTAGTAAAGTAGATAAAGTGTGATTAAGGAAAACAGTAATATTAAATCATAAGTCTTTGTGCTGTGAAAATTTAAGTAGCCACTGGTTATTTATTTGCTTAGTTCACTACTTGATTTTGAGACTAGAAATTGTAGTAATCAAGTTCCTCTGATTACTCTGTGGAGACTAGACCAGAGTAGGGTAGTAGCTGCAGTACAAAAACCAATCAGGAGGCTATGATAAGTATTCAAGAAAGAACAGTGGCTTGGATGAAGCAATGCAGTGGGGATGGTGAGACGTGGCACCCTTATTAGAGATGGGAAGATAGACACAGAGTGGGTTTGGCGGAACATAAAGTTCAGCAAACAAGCCCAGAGCAAGACATATAAATCTAGAAGTTAACAGCATGTTCATGGGACCAAATAAAATCACCTAGGAAGGTCAGAAAGCAAACATACACGCTGGGAGCTCTCCAACATTCAGACTCCAGATGGTAGAGATTGGGCAGAGTTGGAGACATCAGAGATAGGAGGAAACCTAGGAGAGCATAGTATCAGGGAAGCAGAAGAAAGTGTTTCAAAGGAGAGAGTGGCCGACTGTGCTAAATGCTGCTGAGAGAGTAAGGTGAGGAAGAGAATTCTGCATTGGAGGAGCAAGATAGAGGTCTTTGGAAGTGGATAAAAACTGTTTCATGAAGTAGCACAGATACAATTCCAGTTGGTGTGGGTTAATGAGAGAATAGGAGAAAAGAAAGTGGAGGCATGTTTATATGTAGATGGGAATGGTTCGGTATGGAAAGGGGATAATGGCAAGAGCAAGGTCCTTGAAGAGGCACTAGCCTTGGAAAAGATGAGGATGACCTTTCCCTGTAAGAGAAGAGGAAGTGGAGCACATGGGAACAAGTCCCTGACCTCTTTGGGCCTCAGCTTCTTTGGAATAGAAGGCTGTTGAAGAATGTTTTCTATGGGCTAACCTCAGCAATACTCCAATTCTCCCAAGCTGGTCCACATTATTAACACAATTAAGCTTTCTTTAAAACCAAGCTCCTAAAAACAAGTATGAAAACTGTTGAGTGAATGGACCAGAAAGATAAAGACAAAAATGGCAGCATTTACCCCATCCAGATGCAGTGCCTGACATTCATTCATTCCTAACTTCTAAGTGCAACACTCTCAGGGTCTGGGAGTTTTCCCCCCAGTTTAGATGCACTTTTAGTGGATGCAAAACCAATAGTTCCTCCTAGGCATGATTCAGCAGTGAGTTCTCCCATTTATACTTTCTCTGGGAGAATGGAAGCTGCACAGGGCAATAACCTAAGTTGGACTTTTCCCCTTTCTTTGACTCCTGTACATCCAAGGAGAAACAGCACTCAGTGGTCTTTTGCTTCTTAGGCTATTTTATATCAGAAGTGGGGTGCTTATTCCTCATTGGCTTATTTATCTTAACAACCTTATGAGAAAGATGAGGATTTTATTACAGGCCTCATTACTTTATCCTAATTGAGAAGACAAGGTTTATGAATGAACACATAATTCAGATCATACTGAGAAGTAAAACATTATTTTGATTAATGATATCTTTAGAGGCAGAATAATTTACTGACTTCTGATGACACAGAAGGCTTGGCTTCTACTTTTTTCCAATGTAGGAAAAAAACATCTCCTGACACATTTTTTACCTTTTTATCCCAACCTCTAAGGTTAGAAAATTACAAATGGAAGTTTAAAAAATAGCCACTACAAAAGATTATATTACTTACCTGTCTACCTTATAGGACCACATGTGATCAAATAACAAAATCTGTATTAAGAAACTTTGAAATGATAAAATGCTATCTAAGTGTAAGAAAAAACAATAGAATCTAAATATTTAAAATTAAAGTACATGAATCGATAAAGGGGCTTTGAAAGCAGAGGCAGGAAAGTACATATATGATCATCTTTTCTTATAAATTTATTAATTTTAAATTGGCAAACAATTGTATATATTTATGGGGTACAATGTGATGTTTTCATCTATGTATGCATTGCAGAAAAATCAAGTTAATTAACATATCCATCACCTCACCATGGTGACCATAGTTAGTAATGTTGTATTGCATATTTCAAAATTGCTAATAGATTCTTAAAGTTCTTACCATATATACAATATATGTATACAATATATATATGGTATCTATATACCATATATACAGTAATCTTTATAGCTGAGGATTGGGGATCCAAGTAACATTGGAAGTCACAGCATAAAAGAACTTATTTGTATATCCCAGGGGCAATGAGAGTGCACAAAAGAAGTGCAGCTCTTGAAGTCAGTGCTGCTCAAACTTTCAATTTGCACATGAATCACCTGAGAATCTTGAGAAAATGCAGGTTCTGAGTCAGTAAGTCTGGGGCAGGGGACTTGAGATTCTGCATTTCTAACTCCCAGGTACTACCCATGCTGCTGGCTCATAGACCACACTTTGAGTAGCAAGGCTCAACTATATGGGACTAAGGAAAGAGCCAGCTGTCACAAAAAGTAGAGGACTGAGTAAAATACTCAAGAGTGTCACGAAAGCCAGAGGGTAAAGGTCTTTATTAGACAGAGAGATTTGAATAAGACTCATGGACATCAAGGTCATAAACTGAGATGAAAGTATGGAAAGGAAATAAGACATATGAGGTGAACTAGGGCAACAAGGCATCAATAGCCGCATGATGTTCTTCTAGAGGATTCCTTTACAACTCCAAAAAGACAGAACCCCTTCAGGAGGGAGAAACCAGACACTTGAAAGAAGGATCTAAAAAGCCTTCAGTCAGCAATTATCCTCTTCCAACCAAATATTTAGGTGTTTCTAGATTTTTAATGAATTATATATTTCTCAAGGATAGACTGTCATGAAAGACTTAGACTAACTTAGCACTTAGTACCCAGACTATGACTTACCAAAGTCCTCTTCCTCATAAGTAGAGCCTTGTAGTTCTTCTAGGAAAAAGCACAAAAGGCAAACAAACATTTGTAGCGATTGATGACTCAGGAGCTCTAAACCTATCTCTCCCTATCCTAAAAAAATCTGAGTCATTAGACTTTAACACACTGGGCTGGATGAACTAATACTTAAACCCGAAAGCCACTGATAATGAGCATTTAATCTTGAGAAATTACCAAAAAAAAAATTGCATGAAGGTTCTGGAGGTAAGAAGTTTGGAGTGGGGAAATATAGCCATTGACTCTTCCACTTTCATCCATGCCTTGTAGAGTGTAGGTGATCTGAAGACTTGAAACATTCGTCACCAAGAAATGAGGCATTTTGTTCATTTTCACTTTCTGTTACTGCTTAAACCTCAGAAAACACATTAGTCATAAGAAACTTATTATGCATTAAATACCTTTAATCACATGCAGAATAGCCAGCATAGACTACAGAAAAGAGATGTAATTCGAATTGAGCAGCCCACTTTAATCACATCACATGTGGCCTTTGGCTTTAACAGAAGCTCCCACATGATAGCTATGAACACAGCCTAGTCAATTTCAAAGGTACAAATTATGGTTATTTTGAGGACGGTAGAGGTGGCGTGCTCCATAATGAACAATGATAGCATTCCAATTCTTCAAGCTTCACCTATGCTAAAAAAATATTAATGCTTTCTGTGAACACCTCATTCTCTGGTGCTTTGTGAGACTTACCAACTCATTAATTAAAGCCAGTGAAAATTCCCACTATAGACCTGATGGACAGAAATTACAACAGTTGGTCTCAGCATTGATTTTTCTAATCAATCTTACTAATAGTAGCAAATCATGGAGAGTCATAATAAAGATAAAGATTCCAGGAAAAGCGACCATTTGCAAACTGTGCTCACTTGGGAAAGATAATGATAATTAAAATAGCAACCAGTTTTTGAATACTTACCATGTATTAGATCCCATGTTTCATTTACGTTATCTCATTTAATATTCACAACAACCCTTGCAGTAGTTACAATAATCAGTTGTCTTCTAAAAATGAAGAGCTGAGATTCCTGGGAGCAATGTGAACCATAGGATCTAAGCTTTGCTGAGAATTACACTGCTAGTAAGTGGGGAATCTGGAATTCAAACTTAGGTCTGTGTATCTCCAGAGTCTATGTGTAACCAATACAACTACTAGCCTCTAGCAGTATTAAATGAATCACAAAAATGAAGATTATTCATAAAGTTTTCAGCACACACCCCCCAAATCTTAAAAACCAGCAATACTACCCACAGTCATTAGGACCACATGCATTATTAGAAATACATAGGTTTCGGACATACCATTTGAAAATCCAAATGAAGTGACCAAAATGACCATCTCTTACTGGTTTTATTACAATAGCATGTATGTGCAAGGCTTGGTGCCTCAGAAGTAGAATAAAATGTCCAGATCCAATACTAACTGCTTTATTCTTGTTCCTGGGTGGTAAATGACTAGGCTTGCCATGAGAGAGGAGAAGGAAACTGGGTAATTTCTATAATAGTGGTGCTTCACAGACATAGTTAAATCCTCACAACAACCATATGCTATAAGTGTTATATACCCCATTTTATAGATGAGAAAACTGAAACTCAGGGTGTTGAAAGTACTTACCAAGGTTGCGCAATGTCATTGGTTAAAAAAACAAAACAAAGCAAACAAACAAAGCAAGACCTAGTGCTGATCTTTTATCTTCCAGGCTAAATACCATATGATATACTTTTGACTCTTCCCAGATTTCTCATAATGAATTAAAAAAATTAAAGTTCGTTTTTGGTGTAATCAATTTACAAGATGGCTGAGCCAGCTTTCTGTATAAGCTAATGTGTTTTTCAAAAGCTGTTTGTGAGAACATTCATATCTTATGCAGATTGCCTTGTGGTGTGTACAGACACCAAAGCCAAGTATTTGGACACTGAAAACAGCTGGGAGGACTGGAACTTCCAGTGAGAGAACCTCCTAGATGTGCATCCTGCCTACGTATATCTAGTGTAGTACATTTATTATGAAGTTTCAGACAGGAAGCTAGTAGACTCCCACTTTCCAGTCTTATTGCTGTGTCTTTTACCACACTTTGTTCCCTTTTGTCTTTCTTACTTGGAAGGTCTGCTTAGGGGGACGAGGATCGGTAGGAGACAGAGGTAGAGGAGGGACTACCAATGAGTAGAACTAGCTGGAAATGGGTGTGAGAGTCATGTTCCTACTGTGTCAGGCTGTGATCTTATAAACAATAACTGCTAATAACTCACTAATGGTGAGTCGACCAGATATTATGTTTCTCCTGATGGAATGCAATGGAGATTATAGGGCATACCTAGGATGTATTCTGGTTCAAAATGTTTAACAGGGGCCACCAATCATTTAGATTTAACCTAACATACACTTTATAGGAAATAAAGAAGATAAAGAAACAAGCTACGTGACATCCCTGGAGAGGAAAAAAACAAATCCAGAAAGTGAGATATTGTGCAGGACAACTTGCAAGACAACAGGTCAGTGTCAGGGGAAAAAGGAACTGTGCTAATTAGAAGAGACTTAAGGGCCATAACCTCCAGATGCAGGGTCTGGCCCTGGATTAGGTCCTGATTTGGACAGAATGCTACAAAGACATTTTGGGGAGACAATTGGGGAAATCTGAATATAGAATGAATATTAGATAAAATTGACATTTGTTGAACTGGAAATGTTCAACTGGAAATTGTTAACAGAAAAAAGCTGGTAGCAAAAAGCATGTAAAGCAAAATCTCATTCTTGTAAAAAAAAACTATACATCTAGAAGGAAATATGATAAACGTTATATCCATGGGTGATTAGAATATGCTGCTTTAGTTGAATTTTACTTCAATTTATTTCTCAACATTCTGCAATGCGAATGAAGTTGCTTCTATAGTAATAAAAATTACTTTAATTAAAAAAGAATTAGGTATTGAAATGGAATTGCCTGGTCCTTCCCACAGAGCCCATTTTTTAGTACTCAGAATACATCACTGGTAGGTAGAATATTTGGCGCATTTCTCAGTATGGCCCTAACTTCTGTCCACCCCTTGGGTTTCAGGTGCCAGGGATGAGCCCTGTACTCATTTAACCTTTGGAATGCTCTAGCATTCCTGTCACTGTCAGCTGCCTGCCCTCACCCACGGTGCTGAGCCCAGCAGTGTGAGAATCTAGGATTCTGCTTTAGTTGCTTTGCCCAGGGCTCCATTCCCCTTTCCTGGGCCCATGTGCTTGGCTTTGGCTCTGAGGTTCTACCTCACTTCTGCCAGCCCCGAAAACTGAATCCTGCTCTCAGAACTCCAGTTGCCTGGCTCAAATATTCCTGTGAATAGAGAGAATGCCCAGAGCCATGATGCTGCCATTTATCTGAATTTCCAGCATCTCTTCATGGCAGGAACTGCCACTGCTGTGCACTGCCTGCCAAATTGGACCCTCTTTGGTTGCTGTTGCCTCCCCAAACTGTGCCTGATCTTGACATGCCCATATTATATTGCAATGCACCAGGCAGTTGCCTTTGTAAGGTCAGCTTCTGCAGCAGGCTTTATTTCCCATTCTGTCCTGACTTTCACCCTCACTCCGCTCACTGTCCCTACCATAGAGACATGCAGTCTGGAAGCCCAGGGCAGATCTGATGCTAAGCCTACATCATCTGAGAAAGAGGCTGGTTATAAAATCCTTACCTAGGGCAATAACTCAAACCAGGGCATGGGCACAACTATGTGCAGAGGCTCACTATTTTCTTCTTTTTTAAATGTATTCATTCATTTAGGAAACATTACTGACCTGTTACTGGGTATCAAATACTATGCTGGGAATTGGGACTACATAGGTGAACAAGGGAATCCCTGTCCTCATGCAGTTGTTTGTAATGCATCAGGATGACAGATCTAAACAAATAAACACATCAATAATTATTTACTTGCAAATGTGCTAGAAGGAGAAGTACAAGGTGTGAGGACAGCATTTAATATGGAATTTAAAGGATGAGTAAGAGCTCACTATGATGTTTGGCAGCCTCGGCAAAAGGCAAGCATGAGCAGAGAGACTGTGATAGGAAGGAGCTTGGCAGTCACAAGGCCAATGTGCCTGGAGGACACTGGACGAGGGGCCCATTGGTGTGACCTGGGGCTGGAGAAGCGAGATGGGAAGGTGAATGGACATATCTGGCTGCCATGTAGAAGGCCCCAGCTGCTCCCCACTGAGATGCCATTGTAAAAACATACACCTTGAGCACTGAGGTCTGAGATGTAGGACTCAAGGCTGCCAAGTATCACCCATAGCCTTTTATGTTCTACAAAAAAAGAATTGATACTGAGTCCAAAAAGGTAACAGCATTCTGGGCATCATAGTACCAGAAACAAAACAAAACTCATTACCCTATTCATCAGTAACCTTTCTTGCAGTTCTAGTACGCACAATTTAAAGAAAAATGTAATGGAGTTAGAGAAAGCCTAGAGACTGGCAACAGAAAAAGGGCCAGGAAACATGGCCCACACATGAAATCCTTCACCCAGAGAGAAAAAAGATGATAGCAAAGATGACCAAAGTCTGTAAAATCGTACAGCTACAGAATGGTTACAGGGAAGAGAATTGAATGCCACATTTTAGCAATTAGAAATAGTATGTGTTTTTATAAAATATAAAGGATTTGAAAACTCATAGCCTGAAAAAATACATTTCAGACAGATGAGATGAAGTTCTGCTTTCCGCATAGCCACAGAGTCCGAGAGGCCTGGCGCAGGACTGCTTCTCACTCCCTGTAGGACTTTGGGCAAGTCACCTGTAAAATTGGATGGAGCTTTATCACAGGGTTGCCGTAAGGAGTAAATAAGATGACATTTGAAATGATTGCCACAGTATCTGTCACTTAATGGGTACTTGTCGAATGTTAAAGCCTTTCCTTATAGAACACAGAAGCTCCAAAAGATGGTGCCACATGAAAATAAAATAGGTGGATAAAAATAAGAGATGATGATTGATTCAGAAGAGAAAAGACAGGGTCTTGCTATTTCTCTGTGGCCCCACTATTAGCACAGAGCGAGTGCTCAAAAAGTTTTGGTTCAATGAATGAAAACAATACAAATCTATTTTAATTATTTATTATTCAAAATAATTATTTTAAAAAATGATTGATATTTCAGGAAATAGCCTGAACTAAGAAGCAAACATGCACCTCAAAATATATCCAATGGTACCCCTTGCAAAAACACAATGCTACAAATAGATGGTCATCAATATTTACATAGGGTAGGAATCTCCCAACACCCCTTTAAGAATTGTGTCCCAAGCAGCTTTGGCCCAAGGTTGTTTCAGAGCTTATCCGCTTGGCTGTCTAGGAGCTTTTGCCACTGTGATTAACATCCTCCACCACATAAATATATATACATATGTACATACACACATATATACAAACATACATTTTCCAGGATTCCTTAATTCACACTGTGTACATACTTCTCCTTATCAATAATCTCAATTTGTTCTTATTCCAGAAATTTAGATATAATGTGTCCCACTTTTAAATGCTTTTACCAGATGTCTTTAACACTATAGTGTGAATTATAGTGTGAATATAATAAGCTACACATTTCAAAATGAAATCGAGTAATTTATCCATATTACAAGTAACTATATTTTAAAAGATGTTCCAAAAGAGAGAAACATAAAGCAAAAATTCTTTTCAGAAATTGTGGTATCCAGGTGATCGATGGGAGATAAGAGGAGGTAAAGAAAAGGATAGATTTTTACAGTAATTGTGCCATTTCAAAATTCTTCATGCAATTAATTACCTGCTATGCCTATTTGTAAGGCAAACCATATTCTTCAACATATACTACTGCCTCTTTTCATTTGTGATTCAAAAAAAGCCAATCTCTCTGTGCCTCAAAAAAGACCAAGGATTCACTGAATGAAGAAGATCCATGTGGTAGTATCTCAAGAAATGTCATCCTAAATAAACCCATATAGGAGCTCATCTCCTTTGTCCAGAATCAGCACTGCCCTTTGAATAAGGAAAGGTGCAGTCTCTTTCTGTATTAGCCTCTGTAATATGCCACAATGGTGTATGTTGGGGGAGGTGAGAAAAGGAAAGGTATAAATTGCGTAGAACACAGACTTTAACAGTTGCCTACAGAATCACAAACTTGAAAATGATTCTCAACAGTTGGTGAAAAACTGACATAACTGATTTTGCACTGTATTCTGGAAGAGGGAGTTTGTAGAAATTGTGCTTGTTACATTATTTACTCTTTTAAATGAAAATAGATTTGTATTGTTTTCATTCATTCACTCAAAAGTTCTTGAGCACCTTCTCTGTGCTAACAGTGTGGCACTAGGGACATAAGGAAATAGCAAGACCCTGTCTTTGCCCTTGAATAGTTTGCAGTCCAGCAAGAATGAGAATATTACCGTATCTCTTGAGGCAGTGATAGTGCATGGGGATATTACTATAATAAGACATGGGAAAAAACGAGAAAGTGTGATGATCAAAGTATAGAGTATGGAATTTAGCAGCGTTAGGAATTCAGACTGGACTATTGGAATAATACTGTATCTCACTTTTCAATGCCAGAGGCATAGTCAATGTCAGAGTTTTATCCAGGTCCATGGGACTGGAGAGCAGATTAAATAAAGAAATGGTAGTCAGCATTCCTTACTCATTTCAATATATTACCTTAAACACACATGCTTAGAGAGTTGAAGAGGAAGAGAGGAGGGTCTCAAGTGCAATGAGGCAGAAGGAGCTAAAAATGGCCCATGAAGAAGGTTATGCAAATTTGTCTGATCCCAAGATACCTACTCAATTCCCCAACCTTGAAGAGAAATCTGAAGGTTAGTCTAAAGATCACTTCACATATATTCATCTGCCTTTGCAGAATGTTTAATTATGTTTCCCCCTCTAAAGGTCAGAAGCAAAACAATAGCCATACTTCAGTCCAGGTAGTGGGCAAAGAGAAGAAAAAGTGTGCAAGTTGAATGAGCATGGGCTACAAAGTATCTGATGTACTGGAGACATCTGATGTACTGGAAAGAATTAAATGGCCATAAAAGGGGAAATTAAGGGGCTTCTTTCTTTCAAGTCATTGACCCATAATAGAGTCCAATCACCACATACAAAGAGGATAAAACCATGATTCTCAATGAAACTCAAATAAACTCCTTAGATAACAATGCTCTCTGTTGAATGACAATTCACTATAATTTATGAATTTGGAAAATTTTTCATCTTGCATTACAAATTAGTTAAGAATGACAGTGTTCAGCCTACCTTTAGTACTTAATTAAACTGAGCAGATTTTACTTACTAAGATTTAATGATGAAAAAAACAGGAAGAAAATGTAGCACCTCACAATACTGCTCACACAGTGACACGGTATTCTTTTTTTTTTTTTTTTAAAGTTCCAGCAACTCTGAAGAAGGCCAACGTGACCTGAGAGGAGGAGATGAAGAGAGCAGTAGGAGATGGCATCAGAGAGCCTACGGGTCATAGCAAGCTGTTTACATTTTATTATGAGTAAGAAAGAAGCCACTAGAGCAGGTTTTCAGCCTGACTGGCATTAGAATTAGCTGGGTAGCTTTTTAAAAATACTGATGCCTAGCCCCACCCTAAACCAGGGTTATCTTGGTTGGTGGACAGCTGTCTGTATTTTTTTTTTTTTTTTAGGATGCTATGAAACTTTATTAAGAGTAAATTTCCATATGAATTAAAGAAAAACAGCTCAATTAAAACGAGTCCCATCAAAAATCCCCTCAGAGGGAGAAGCACCAGCTGATGTTCTGCCGAGGCTGTCGCCTTCGGGACCCAGCTGTAAGGGAAGCACAATCAAACCAGAAGGTCGCCCTGGACCCCTGAGCCTTCTTTAAATGCAATAACAATGTCATTTTATTTTACTTGACTGTAAGTTCTTTTAAGTGTAAGAACTATATCTTTTTATCTTTGTATCTCCAGTGTATAACACAGTGGCAGGCACGCCTAAGCATTAAATAAATGTTTGTTGAATAAATACATAAAAGAAAGGATTTCAATGAAAGGCAAGGGCAAGGAAAGAGAATAAAGAGGACCAATCTGTGATTGACCACGTGCTTCCGTAACTATATCCTGGGTCCATTTCAAACATTTCAATTATATCACACTACACTTTGAGACCAGACACAGCCTCAGAATCCTTCTCAATAAAGCAGACCAAGGAGTTACACTTTATTAACTCGAAATTGGCATTTGCACATTGATTTTGTAACCTGAGACTTTGCTGAATTTGTTTATCAATTCCAGTAGTCTCATGGCAGAATCTTTGGGGTTTTGTAGATATAAGATCTTATCATCAGCAAAGAGTGATGGTTTGACTTCTTCTGCCCCCATTTGGATGCCCTTGATTTCCTTCTCTTGTCTTATTGCTCTTGCTAGGACTTCCAGCACTATGCTGAATAGAAGTAGTGATAGAGGGCAACCTTGTCTGGTTCCAGTTCTAAGTTGGAATGCTTTCAATTTTTCAGTTTGATGTTGGCTGTGTGTTTGTCAATATGGCTTTTATCATTTTTTATCATTTTCAGGTAAGTCCCATCTATGCCTATTTTGTTAAGTGTTCTTATCATAAAAGGGTGCTGAATTTTGTCAAATGCTTTTTCTGTATCTATTTAGAGGATCATACGGTCTTTATTTTCACTTCTATTTATGTATTGAATTACATTTATAGATTTGGATCTGTGGAACCATCCCTTCATCTCTGGGATGAAGCCCACTTGGTTATGATGGATTATTTTTTGGATAAGCACATGGATTCAGTTTGCTAGGAATCAGTAACATTCCTATACACCATGAACAGTCAAACTGAGAACCAAATCAAAGACTCAATACCCTTCATAATAGCAACAAAGAAAATAAAATACCTAGGAATATATTTAACTAAGGAGGTAAAAGGCTTCTACAGGGAGAACTATGAAACACTGAGGAAGGAAATAGCAGAGGACGTAAAAAGGTGGAAAACCATACCATGCTCGTGGGTCGGCAGAATCAACATTGTTAAGATGTCTATACTACTCATAGTGATCTACAGATTCAGTACAATTCCTATTAAAATACCAACATCATTTTTTGCATATCTAGAAAAAATAATTTTATGCTTCGTATGAAACCAGAGAAGACCCCGTATAGCAAAAGAAATCTTAAGCTAAAAGAACAAATTGGGAGGCACCAATTTACCAGACTTCAAGCTATACTACAAAGCTATAGTAACGAAAACAGCATGGTACTGGCACAAGAACAGAGACATAGACCAATGGAACAGAACTGAGAACCCAGATGTAAAACCATCTTCATATAGCTATCTAATCTTTGACAAAGCAGACAAAAACATACACTGGAGAAAAGAATCCTTATTCAATAAATGGTATTGGGAAAATTGGATAGCCACATGTAGAAGACTGAAACAGGATGCACACCTCTCACCTCTGACAAAAATCAACTCATGGTGGATGACAGACTTAAACCTAAGGCATGAAACTATGAGAAGTCTAGAAGAAAATGTTGGAAAAACTCTTATAGACATTGGCCTAGGGAAAGAATTTATGAAGAAGACCCCAAAGGCAATAATGGCAACAACAAAAATAAATAAATGGGACCTGATCAAATAAAAAAGCTTCTGCACAGTCAAGGAAACTATCATGAGAGCAAACAGACAATCTTCAGAATGGGAGAAAATATTCACATGCTACACATCCAATAAAGGGCTGATAACAAGAATCTATATAGAACTCCAGAAAATCAGCAAGAAAAAAATCAAGTAACCCCATTAAAAAGTGGTCAAAGGACATGAACAGAAACTTCGAAAGAAGACAGACTAATGGCCAACAAACATATGAAAAAATGCTCAACATCTCTAATCATTAGGGAAATGCAAATCAAAACCACAATGAGATATTGCTTAACTCCAGAGAGACTGGCTTTTATCAAAAAGTCCCAAAACAATAAATGTTGGTGTGGATGCAGAAAGACAGGAACACTCTTACACTGCTGGTGGGACTGCAAACCAGTACAACCTCTGTGGAAAATAATATGAAGATACCTCAAAGAGCTACAAGTAAAACTACCATTTCATCCAGCAGTCCCATTACTAGGCATCTACCCAGAGGAAAACAAGGTATTCTATACAAAAAACATCTGCACTAGAATGTTTGTAGCAGCCCAATTCACAATTGCAAAGATGTGGAAACAACCCGAGTGCCCATCAATACATGAGTGGATTAATAAAATGTGGTCGTGTATACCATGGAGTTCTGCTTAGTCACAAAAACCAATGGTGATCTACCACCTCTTCTATTATCAAGGATAGAGCTTGAGCCCATTCTAGTAAGTGAAGTATCCCAAGAATGGAAAAATAAACACCACATGTACTCACCATCAAATTGGTATTAACTGATCAACACTTACGTGCACATATAGTAGTAACATTTATCGGGTGTCGGGTAGGTGGGAGCAGAGAGAAGGGGATGGGTATACTCACACCTAATGGGTGTGGTGTGCACCTTCTGGGGGATAGACATGCTTGAAGCTCTGACTCAGGTGGGGCAAAGGCAATATATATAACCTAAATATTTGTGCCCCCGTAATATTCTGAAATAAAAAAAATGGCATTTGCAGTAAAATCTATTTCCTAGTCCTACAATAGAGAACTCCATCAACATGCTTACAGTATTCTCCCTTTATCCATGGTTTCACTTTCTGTAGTTTCAATTACCTGTGGTCAACTGAGTTCTGAAAATAATAAATGAAAAATTCCAGAAATAATTCATAAGTTTTAAATTGCATGCCATTCTGAGTAGCATGATAAAATGTCATGCTGTCCTGCTCTATCCTGCCCAGGATGTAATCGTCCCTTTGTCCAGTATATACACTACCCACATGTTAGTCATTGACATCATCTACTCTGACATCCAACCATCGATATCGTCATGGCTCGATGAGCTAGTATCATTGGAAGCAGATTATCCTCCTTCTGACATACCATAAGAAGGCCAAGAGTAGCCTTAAAATACATCACAATGCCTTATGTCATTCACTTTGCTTCATCTTATCATGTAGGCATTGTATCATTTCACATTATCATAAGAAGAAGGGTAAATACAGTACAATAAAAAATTTTGAGAGAGAGAGAGACCACATCCACATAGCTTTTATTACATATATTGTGATAATTGTTCTATTTTATTATTTATTATTGTTAATTTCTTGCTGTGCCTAATTTATACTTTAAACTTTATCCAAGGTATGTACGCATAGGAAAATAGATAGTACATGTAGGGTTCAGTACTATCTGCAGTTTCAGGAACATATCCCCCCAAAATAAGAGTAGACAATTGTATTATCAATTCAAATAATTATCATATCCACAAATATGCATATTTTAGAGTTTGTTATTCTGTCTTCTTTCTCTCTTACAAGTCACTACTTTCATCTATAAATATTCAGCTGACCTCAGGCTCGGCACAAGACAGCTTTTGTTGGTATCTTTGTTATAAATAGAATTAATTTTTGAATTTAGAGTATTATGATATTTGTAAAATTTGACATCAATTTTTCTGTTATCTGGGATCTTGTATATTTACTTTTGTCTGTCTAGAATTCCACTGAATCACTAGTAGCTGGCACAGATGAGGTGCTCAATAAATATTTGTTGACTAGCAGAATTATAAAATTTTCAGGTCCTAAAACTTCTTTTCTTCCTGCTGTAGACAGTTACGTTGCTAAGCATGCTATCTGGGACAGTTTCTGCCATCCTGATTTCCATGAAATAGCCTACAATTATCTACTACTCAAAAATTTCACACTAGCCAGATCTAATATTACCCAAGTATGATGGCACATTTTTAAGAAATGACTAGTAATTCTGAGAATACTCTGTGTCCCATGCCAAAAAGTCATATGGCTAGGAATGAACAAAGTCCCAGGTACCCTCCATGAACTGAAAACTGTATTCTCCTTAGTTCTGCACGATATGTGGCCAGTCTTGCTTTTCTTCCCTTGTCTGTTGTCTTGGTGTCCTTCTTGTGCTCAATCTCTAATACCACCCATTTTGCATATGAACAATGGAGCCCAGCAGTCAGAAGGAAACCCTGAGTATTTCCCATTTTTCTATCGGCTTCTTTTCTTCCAGAGCTAGATCTTGATTTATCACTCCCTTGCCCTCTTGGCTTTTCACCTAAACTTATGGAATTGCCAAGTTTCCTGTGCTCAAAATGTCAATGCTTTGCTTAATTGTCCTGGTTGCCACTACTCTTTTCTAGATTAGGTTCTTTTTGACCACCAACTTGGTCAAGGTCAGGTTTGAATTGGTTGTAACACCTTGAGCTTTTTTTTTTTTTTCTATGTGTGTGTATATATATATATATATTTCCTCTTGGTGCACCAGCAAACCTTTCAAAAATTCCTTCAATCCAAAAATCTTTGTGGACTACCTTCTTCATTCAAAACAATGTCATGGGCACCAGAGTTAACAAGGAATAAGATAGACACAGGCCTTGCTCTCAAGAGGACATAACCAACTAATTATACAATTGTTGAATTATAATTATGTTGAAGTGTCATAAAGGAGAGGTATGAGGTGCTATAAAAGTCTGAAACAAGGAAATGTGACTTGGGTTCATGAGTCAAGGACAGCTTGCACTAAGTGTTAAAAAAACAGGCAGAAATTACATAGGCAGAAGGTTAGGAGGATGTGTGTTCAAGGCAGAGGGAACAGCACATGAGAAGCCTATGAGGAAGCAGAGAGCATCCACGTTAGAGGACCTGATAAAAGTCTAGCATAAGTGGAAAGAAGAAAAAGGGCAAATGAAAGAGTGGTAAGAAAAAAGGCAAGAACAATAGAGAGCAGACTTTACATGGAGACTTGTAGGCTAGGATTTTTATCTTTCCTATAATATCAGTGGGAAACCATTAAAGAGTTCTAAGCAGGGGAAAATGTGTATTTTTCAAAGATTGGTCTGGCTTCAGTGTGGATAATGATGAAAGGGAAATAAGGATGATGGAGGACACCAGGCCTGGGAAGTGGAGCAGTATTCTAGGTGAGAGATAATTGTATGTTGGATTAAGAAAATGTCAGTGGAGATAGAGAGAAATAGATTGATGCAAAAGATATTAGATTGGTGAAAAAGATAGTATTTGACCAAAGTTAAGGGGAGGTGAAAGAGTAGTGATGATGAAAGTGATGAAGAAAGTGATGATGTCTGTGTTCCCGAATTGGACAAGTACATCCAATCAGATGGTTGTACCAGCCACTGGGCTAGAAAACAGTAGGCATGGAAGACTGATGATGAATTTGTTTCTGGACACAGGTGAGATCTCTGGAAGCAGCGTCCAGGCCAAGGCTCAGAAAAGGGAACTGGAACACAGCCCAGTGATCTCATTGGGTTGAGGAGACAGAGACCAGAGTTTGAAAAGGCAGAGAGGCCTAAAATTTGTGGGCAAAATATCAAGACTATCACAATAGTAAATGGTCTAATACAAACATAATTAGAGTCCCAAAAGGGAGGGAGGGGCAGGAAAATATTTGAAGAAATAATGGATGAATTTTTTCCAAATTTGAAGAAAACTATAAACCCACAAAGCCAAGAATATCATCAAACCATATGCAGAGTAAACATGAAGAAAACCATACCAGGGAACATCATAATTAAATTGATGAAAAAGAGCAAAACAGAAAATAAAAACTTAAATGCAGCTGGAGAAAGCACATATATATGACGAAGAAAGATAAGAATGAATGACAGTAGACTTCACATCAGAGATCTAAGACAATGACTGACATCTTTAAAGTGCAGAAGAGGGAAAAAAGCACTGTTAACACAAAATTCTACATCCAGAGAAAAATCCTTCAAAAAAGAAGATGAAATAAAGGCATTTTTCAGATCAGCAAAAGGTGAGAGAATTCATTACCAGAAGATCAGTGTGGTAATGTTAAAGGAAGTTCTCCATGTAGAAAAAGAATGGTATCAGATGTGAAAAGAAACAGAAAGGATAAATACATAGATAAATATAAAAATAATTTTCTCATTTTTAATTTCTTTAAATACTAATAGGCTGTTTAAAACAAAAATAATAGCAGTATATTGTGGGGTTTATAATACATGTGCAATTTAAATGTGCAACAATAATTAGACCAAGGACAAGAGAAAGGTAATAGAAGTATAGTGTTTTAAGATTCTTATAGTATACATGGAATGGTATAATATTATTTGAAGGTGGACTGTGGTAAGTTAAAGATGTGTGTACTGTGAACCCTAGAGCAACCATTGCCATAGTTTCAATATTTGTGCCCCCCGAATTTATATGTTGAAATCCTAACTCCCAAGGTAATGGAATTAGGAGTAGGAGGTAAGGCCTTTGCAAAGTGATTAGCTTGTGGGGGCAGAGCCTCCATGAATGAGATTAGTGTCCTTATAAAAGAAGCCTGAGAGAAACCCCTTGCCCCTTCTACCATTTGAGGGCACAGTGAGAAGGTGCCATCTATAAACCAGAAAGCAGACCCTTACCAGACACCAAATCTGCCAGTGCCTTCGTCTTGGACTTCCTAACCTCCAGAACTGTGAGAAATAAATTTCTGTTGTTTATAAGCTATCCAGTCTATGGTAGTTTGTTATAGAAGTCCAAACGGACTAAGAAAACCACTAAAAAACAGAGTACAGCTATTAAATCATTGGTGAAGATAAAGTGGAATAGTAAAAAAATAAAAAAACTCATTCAGAAAGAAGAAAGAGGAAAAAAGGAACACAGAACAGATAGGATAAATTTAAAATTGAACAGCAAGATGCTAGGTATTAAACCCAATTCTATTGATAATTAGATTGTAAGTAAATTGTCTAAACACTTTAATTAAAAGGCAGAGCTTGTCAATTTAGATAAATTTTGAAAAAGAAAATCCAAGGTACCTGCTGTTCATAAAAACATAAATCCTGGGTTGTACTAATTTTTCAGTATAGGTTCCTTAATTTCTTAGGTTTTGAGTGCTTTTTAGATCACCATTGTGACATGTACAGTTTTCTTCATTAAATAAAAGAAAATGCTTTTTTGTTGATACATTTAATAGATAGTTTTATTAATAATAACTATATCTCAATAATTGTAGAGACTGGTTTATGAAGAAATTTTACATACCAAAGACTAAAATTTCTATTCTCGTGGTTTCCTTTAAACTATCATTCTCTGCCAAGTGAAAGAATTTGTGTCCTATGGTTAAAGTATTTCTCTCAAAATACCAAGGCTTTAGAAGTTTCTCTCCTGACACTTCCATGTGATAAACCATACTTGATAATGGCTATAGAATAGATAGCCATTATCTATTCTAATCTATAGAATATGGGTTTCGCAAAAATGAAAACAGCAAGCATTTAGATATCTAAGGAATGACCTCTTTGGAATTTAATATAACTTTACTGTTTCAGAGGGGGATATTTTTATATTTTTTCTCACAGGGCTATTTTCAAATATAGTACAATATTGTCCACTTCAAATATTGCCCTTTCAAAACAACAATTTACCATGGAATAACATGAAAAGTGAGAAACACATATGATTAGCATGTATAAAAATATACCTACATATTATGAAGTCATTTTATATCATTTTAATTAACTTAGAATGTGACATCTAGAGCCAATCTAGGACCAGTGAACCTACAGGTGATAAATGAAGCCATCAATATCTTTAAGATATTGTACTTGGCCTGAGGACTGTCAACTTGAGGGGGAAGAAAAGGAGTTGCTTCTTTTTCCATCTAGAGAAGGATATTGGTTAGTGATTTTAATTTTAATAACTGGTTAGTGATTTTAATGCAGACCATATGTCATGTGTGCAAAAAAAAATGAATGGATGACAGCTAGGTTAATCTTCTTATTTTAATTTTTCTTTCAACAGGAAGGGACTGCCAATGACTCACTGCACTGTGGTGTACTGTGGTTCATTTTGCTGAATGCATAGAGACAGTTTCAGAATTGTTCTCAATGGTGCCCTAGTGGTCTGAGAAATTTACTAAGGCTTTCTCTTCTTTCATTAAGATCACCATTTTGCATACACCTCTCGAAGAGCCAACTGCTGGCTATTCATTTTATATATTTTGTTAGCTCATTGCTGCATTGCTAAGGGGATCACAACATAATAGAGGAAAGGGAAACATGCAGGTGGAAAAAAACTTTTGTTATACAAACTTTGTCTACAATTCATAAAAGCTGTGGGAAGAAGGTGAAGATTTCATTCACCAGTAATCCTCTTTAGAAGAATAGTTACATGGTTAGAAAAAAGTATTTGGTGAACCATTTGAGGGTTAGCACATATATCAAAGATTGTCATGGAACTGCTATTCATGTGACAAGGAGAAGGATTTGAGGAGTAGGCTGTGACTGTATAATGTAGTCATTCTTGTGACCCTCCTCAGACATTCAATAAAATTATTGGAAAAAATATTTGGTGAAAGAGAATTTGGGATGTGTTTGTCTGTGTGTGTGCATATACTTTAAATAGGAGGCTGGGGGTTTGTCATATATGGCTTTTATTATTTTGAGGTATGCTCTTTCTACACCAAGTTTGTTGAAGGTTTTTATCATGAAGCCATTCTGAATTTTATCAAATCCATTTTCCACACAGCTAGCATCATACTTAATGGAAAAAGTTGGAATCATTTCCCCTAAGAACTGGGAAGGAGACAAGGATGCCCACTTTTACCACTTTAATTCAACATAGTACTGGAAGTCCTAGCCAGAGCAATCAATCAAGAAAAAGAAAGACCGGGCATCCAAATTGGAAAAGAAGAAGTCAAATTATCTCTGTTTACTTATGATATAATCTTGAACCTAGGAAACCCTAAAGACTACTCCAAAAGACTTGTAGATTTGATAAATGAATTCAGCAAAACCTCAGGTTATAAAATCAATGTATAAAAATCAGTAGCATTTCTATATACCAATAATGAACAAGCTGAGAACCAAATCAAGAACTCAATTACATTTGCAATAGCTGCAAAAAAAGAAAGTACCTAGGAATATATTTAACCAAGGGGATAAAAGATCTCTATAAGGAAAACTATAAAACACTGATGAAAGAAATTATAGATGACACAAACAAATGAAAAAACATCCCATGCTCATGGATTGAAAAAATCAATATTGTTAAAATGACCATGTGGCCCAAAGCTATCTACAGATTCAATGCAATTCTTATCAAAATATCTCATCATTTTTCACAGATTTAGAAAAAGGAATCCTAAAGTTCATATGGGCCCCCCAAAAATAGTCGGAATAGTCAAAGCAATCCTAAGCAAACAGAACAAAACTGGAGACATCACATTACCTGACTTCAAATTATACTGCAAGGATAGAGTAGCTAAAACAGCATGGGACTGACATAAAATTAGACACATAGATCAATGGAACAGAATAGAGTATGCAGAAATAAAATTATATACCTACAACCAACTGATCTTTGACAGAGCAGACAAAAACATACACTGGGAAAGGGACACACTATTCAATAAATGGTGCTGGAAAAATTGGATAGCCATGTGTAGAAAAATGAAACTGGATCCCTATCTCTCACCATATACAAAAATTAACTCAAGGTGCATTACAATGATGGGTATACTAAAAGCCCTGACTTCACTACTATACATTATGTACATGTAATAGAATTAAATTTTTATCCCCCAAATCTATTAAAAATTTTTAAAAGATGGATTAAAGACTTAAACGTAAGACCTACAACCATAAAAATTCTAGAAGAAAACCTAGGAAAAACTCTTCTGGAGATTGGCCAAGGCAAAGAATTTGTGAATAAGAACCCCAAAAGCAAATACAATAAAAACAAATACAAACAAATGGGACTTAATTAAACTAAAAAGCTTCTGCACAGCAAAATAAATAATCCAAAGAATGAAAAGACAACCTATAGAATGGGAGAAAATATTCACAAACTATCTGACAAAGGACTAATATCCAGAATTGACAAGGAACTCAAACAACTCAGCAAGAAAAATAAACCATTAAAAAGTGGGCAAGTGACATTAACAGGTATTTTTCGAAAGAAGATACACAAATGGCCAACAAATGCATGAGCAAATGCTCAACATCACTAATCATCAGAGAAATGCAAAATAAAACCACAATCTTGCTCCAATCAGAATGGCCATTATTAAAAAGTCAAAAAACAATAGATGTTGGCACAGATGTGGTGAAAGAGAACTCTTATACACTGTTAAAGGGAATACAAATTTGTACAACCTCTATGGAGATCGGTATGGAGATTTCCTAAAAAAACTAAAAGTAGATCCACCATTTGATCCTACAGTCCCACTACTGGGTATCTAAACAAAGGAAAAGAAATCATTATATCAAAAAAACACCTGTACTCATATAGTTATTGCAGCACAATTCACAATTGCAAAGATATGGAATCAACCTAAGTGCCCATCATCAGATGAGCAGATAAAGAAAATGTGGTATATGTACCCAATGGAATACTACTCAGCCATAAAAAAGAATGAAATAATGTCTTTTACAGCAATTTGGATGGAACTAGAGGACATTATACTAAGTGAAATAACTCAGGAATGGAAAATCAAATACCACATGTTCTCATTTATAAGTGGAGACTATGCTATGGCTACACAGGGTCATACAGAGTGGTATAACGATCATTGCAGACTCAAAATGGAGGGAGGGAGAAGGATGAAAAATTACCCATTGGGTAAATTATACACTGTTCCTATGATGGGTACACTAAAAGCCCAGACTTCACTACTGTACAATATATACATGTAATGAAACTCAACTTGTACCCCCTTAATCTATTGAAATAATAATAATAAAAAAAAACCTTTGAGTTCAGTTATAGATCTATTAAATAAATAAATAAGAGGCTGGGCTTTTTATCCAGAATGATGTGATGTAAAATTTGGACAGCATGCATGGAAAAGCGAATGCCCTTTCTTCAGTACATACTGATGTGAGTTGATGCTTCCAGGTTAGAGTGACCCAGTAATTCTTGTAAGAGATATGCTTTCTATCAGGTTACTTACAGACATCTCTGAACCTTTTACTAGGCTGCAAGCTCACAGAAGGCCAGCAGAGATTCTTTTTCATGTCCTCATCTAGCTTCCCAGAGGGCACAGCACAGTGTCTTGGGCTTAGAAGGCATTAGTGAATAGTTGCACAACAAATAAACTAAAACATAATTTCCTTATAACATGCTAGCTTTGTTTCACTTCACAACGTTTGTTTAGATGGAAATTTAGAAAGTAAACTTTGTTTAGTTTAGGCAAATAATCTGTATCATGAACCAACTGATATCACATACAACAATAGTGATTAGAAATGTTCTATTAACAGAAATAGGAAAGTCAGAAATAGAGATTTGGAGTGTGTACTGAGCTTTATATGTTAAGAAGCTATTAGAACACTTGGTGATTGCATAAAACCTTGAGTGTATGAGGGAGCCCTTATTTGTTCCATTTGCAGGCAAGGAAACTGACTCACAGGGCTCATGAGAACCTCTCTAGGAAGCACAATGATTAGCTGGCCAAACTGGAACTTGGGCTCAGATTTTGACTCTAGGTCTATTGTTCTTTCCACTACCCACAGCTGCTTTCTACTATGGACTCAGACTTAACAGAAACCAGCCCTCTTCCATTCCTACTACCTTTCTGTCCTAATAAGAAACAAACCAACAAAGATTGAAAGAGTAAATAAAGCCTTCCTTCCATTTTTTAAGTTCCCAGAATTCTAAAGGCTTAAGCTACTTCCATTCATTGACATTAAATTCTGATTCTTCCCTTAAACGCATTTTTTGCAGGGATTGGGGAAAAAAAGCATTCTCTAGGGTGGGCTGTATTATTCTGGCTGCCTGAAAGAGAACAGAAAGCTATAGTACTCTCTATGGAACGAACACCTATGCCAATTTCTCACACACGTAGCAATCTCATACATACACCGGAAAACAATGCTTAGCAATCTGCTTAGTAAGGTCAAGCTTCCTCAGCAAACAATGAAATATAAACATCTCCTACTGCAGTTTCCTATGGCTGGTGGAATTAAATTAGATGGCTGTCTGCTTGTTATATGAATCTTCTACTAACTCAGCTGTAGCCAACAGAAATATTGATCCAACATGGAACAAGAAAGCTAATATCTTTGAAGTATTACTTGGCCCTTGGTTATTTCCCTTAAAAGTGTATATTTTTAATAATTTATTTCTAATCTTAAATTTCTAACTAGGGTCTATGAGTTAAAGATTTTAAGAAATGAAGTCTTTCCATCATGTTTTGCTATTTTACTATCATTCTATTAAAGATCGGAAAAACAGAAAAGTTAAATGTTTACTGTGTTAATGTATGCCTGTCTCTATTTGCCTTGTCTCTTTTGGAAATTGCTGCCGGCTCCACACTCCCTGCTCCCAGGACACACTTATCTGTTTACTAGCTGTCAAAGTAAATTTATAGTACTGAGTGACACCATTAGAAAGCTTGGGACAGGCCTTACTGAGCACACACAGATACACTTGCATACCCATTAAGTTGAAATTTTGCCAAGAACCTATTAAACAATCCTAATGAACTGCTGTTTTCCATTTAAAACACCATTAGTTTCCCATGGTTTGTTGCTCAGGGTATAAGCAGCAAAGACACCATCACATGGTTAGAAAAGGTGTTGCTTTGCTGGAAGCCTGTATATGTCTTTGGACAATTTGAACTTGGTATTAATATGTATCTCTTTCCACCTCTCTAAATAATCATGCATTCCAAATATTTAAGGCCACTCGCAGAATACAGAAGGATTTTAATATATCCCATTGTTTAAAGATTCTGGATAATTTATTTTTAATCTGCCTGCACAGGATCATTTTATTTCTAAAGATTATTTAATATAAGTCTGACCATACAGAATTTATGACTCTCAGTCTATAGCTACATACTAATAGATTAACAAAGAGCTGCCCACACCACCCCAACCTCACCCCCACCCAGAGTTTTTGAAGTTTTCCCTAAAGCAGTTTTAACTATTTGATACACTATCATACTTTTTAATAGCAAAGTCCCTTGTAATACAAGGGTATGAGTCTATTGATAGTGGAATGACAAGTCAGCAGAAAAATGGTTCCAATTTTGTGAGGTTTCTTTGTATTTGAACATGTAAGAAGACGAAATATTAAAATGTCAAGAATTTTCTTTGTTTCAAATAATGCTCTGCCATCAAATGGCAGAGAACAACAGGATTTTAAGTTACACTAATTCAGTGTCATTTCTTTCTTGTAAAGAACATGTAAAGTGAAGACTTTGATGAGCCAACTGTATCCCCCAACTCAGCAGACAACAAAAACATATACAAGCAATTTTCAAAAGTACAAGCAACTCAAAAAATCCTAAATACATATCCCAACAATAGGAACCCTTTGGTGGTAGGAAGCATTTAAAATAACAGCGCTGTTTCATGAACTTCATTTTTTAAAATACTATTTCACCTTCCTTTCCAGGTTGTTAAAATTTTATCTTTGTTTCTTGTAGCTCTTTAAGCGCAACCTGTCCAAAAGTTAAGAGCAGATAGTAAATTTAATGTACTAACCAGGCAGAAGGTGAAACAAAAGGCATAGCAAAAAGGAGCAAAGTGTTGTGCAAGTGCAGCCCAACATGAGCAAGAACAAAGCCATGGTCTTCTTTGCAAATCCCCTGCAAGTGCTCAACACTATGTTAGGCACATATTAGGAGCTTAATTAAGCATTTGGTGGTTGACTGATTGAATAATAAAAGACTTATGAATAGAAAAGAGTTTCATAAACTGGAACGATTGAAATCAGAAAGAAAGGGCAAAACTAATTGTGTGAAAGTGGCAGATGGTCGATAAAGCTGTGGAGTCCTGAAGTCTGTAAACTTGCAGAAGCACCGCATTTTAGAGGAGCACTGTCAGCAGTCACAGGACGGAGGCTTAGTGGAAGAGAAAGACGCTGCACAGACAATTACCTTCTCAGGAACTCAAAGGCTGTCAAATAGGCCAACTTAATTAAGAAACTTGTTTTAGACCCACAAAGTGTATCCTAGTCATTCAACTACAGAGTCAAGAGTGTGGGCAGGAGCAGCCCCTGCACAGAGTCCTCGAGGAATAACTGTGCTGTATTCCGAATTATTCAGAGAGGACAGGTGAGGCCCCCTTTCAACATGCCACGCTATGGGCCCTTCTCAGCTGACGAACTCATGGTTCTACCAACACTGTGGAACAACACCAGTAGCACGTTGGACAGAAACACGGGAGCAGGCTTCTCCAGGACGTGTCAGACCGTCAGCCCTCTCAGACAAGCCATCTCTCCCTCTCTCCCTTTCAGTGTCCCTTTTCTGTTTCCTTCAGGTGAGTTTTCCCATGCTTTCACCTCCATTCGATTTTATTAGTCTCTAGGGAAATGGCCCTTGACCATTCGCAAGATGGAAGCGTGTCTGAGAGGTTTACTGGCTTTACTCAGGGACATCCTAGTCACTTAACTCCCCGCTGACTACGCCTCAGCAGAAAGGAGAAATGCTGAAAGAGGAACAATAAAGGATTGTGAGAGTCAGTTGGTTCAGACACGGTTACACTGAGAGAGGAACTAGGTGGGTTCTTACAAGCTTTAGCAGCCACACAAAACTGTAACACATTTTAGTTAATTTAGGGTAGAAAAATCTGATTCTGAAAGTCATCATGTGTGGATTTTGTTATTTATTAAATTTTACTTATTTTTTTTTTAATTCATTGAAAGGCAGCATAAAGAGCAGACAAATTACTTCTCTAACCCCCCGTCTCTTTGTTCATAACATGATACCAATACTTGCCTCTCCAGGTTGTGGTGAAGACTGGAAATGAGGCATGCAAAATGCTTGGTATACGATAAGCAGTCAACAAACAGTAGCAACTGCTACTATTTGGGGGGGAAAATCCCAATTTTATTTCAGAAGAACTAATGGAGAAGGTCATGTCTTACAGCTAGGTCACGACAGGAAGGGGCATTATCCATGAGGCTCAGGAAAGGGCTGGTCCAGTTCTGCTAATCTCTCCTTCTCAAGAGCCAGGTATGGTTGCCTCTTTATTAGGAACCCATTTCTTGTTATGGTGACCAAATACAAAACACTCTTTCCTTAACTACAATAACTAATGTTTCTTACATTCATTTCCTTCTCTTTATTGTCAATGCTTATTTTAGCTCAAAACTTACTTTAGAATACATTTTACCAACTTATTTTAGGGTCTTAATATCGTTGTCCTGGATTTTGTGATCTCAAATCATTTCTGTGACTTCGGTTATCCATTCTGTATATTATTACTCGATTGATTTTCCTCAATAATTGGATTTTTATCACTCTCTCTGCTTAAAAAACCTCCAATACCTTTCTAATACCCATGAACTAAAACCCAAACTCCCCAGCCAGTAATTCAAGAACATCCATGAGGTGGAGCTAATTTAAGTTTCCTGCCTTATCTCTACGGCAATCAGTCAAACAGCTTCTTGTTCCCTAAATACAACCACACTCTTCTTTCTTGTCTTTTTCCCCAAGTGAAATGTTTGTCCTCCCATCTCTGCATATCTAATTTCCATCTCAAATGCCCTTTTCCCTTGAAGCCTTTCTTTGTTTCCTTCTATGAACGCTCCATTCTCCGAATTTATATACCATTTCCTTACCCCACTCTGACTCAACCTGAGCAACCAGAAAGGCAGGGATATTGTTTTTTGTTTGTTTGTTTCTGTAATAACAAAATCTTTTGGATGCAAATCTACATGAAAGAAAGCAATTAAATAGACAAGGGAACACGGATACATTTTCCTGATTAATCATATAAAATGATACTGCAGAAAAAGTCACATCTACCCAATTATAGTGGACATTTGTCTTTTTCTAAAATTTGTTTTTTGTTGGCTGTTCAGCATCTGAACTCCTTTCCTACATTTGGACAATTCTCCACATATCAAGAAGGAAGCATTTACCTCCCGCTGTAAAATGTATAGGAGGCTCACTTTGCCAGACTCTCTGGTAACTAGAGCATGGGCTCCTGCCCGAGGCCTGGCCAAATAGCTGAAGCCACTCACAACTTTGAATGTGGAGCCAGGGCACAAAGAAGCAGGGAGAGAGGAGAATCCATTCTGTGGCCCTGATGGCAGCAGCGACACAGAGCTTCCAGGTGCAGCAGCAGCATCCATGGCAGCAGGACAAGCTGCAGCGTCCATCCCTTAGCAGTTCCGTAGCGGTGCCTCACCAGATGGGTGCTCATGATGTTGGCTGTGTTTCTGGGAGCCCAGCTCCACTTCGTTCTGCCTCTTTTCTGGGGCTCGTTCTCCAGCAGCTCTGTCAGCTACGCAGATTCCATCCAACAAATCCATCTCCTGCTTAAGTCAACCAGGGTCAGATCCTGCTGCTCATCCCCTCTCACCTTGACTGATGCACCAGGCTTGCAAAGTTGTTCAGGGGACCTTTCCACACCACAGCAAGATTCTCTCAGCTCGGTTTGCATCCTCATCATCTCTCATCATTAAAAGTTAACAGCCCTACATGCTACCTTCATTAATTTCTAGGCAGACATGTTTTAAAGTCAGATTGCATGTTGATCTCTATAAATAAGCTATCATTTATCTCTTCTAAACAAATCAGTCTAAATTAGAGCTTGCCATAGGGATACCAGTCATGCATTGAAATTCCAAAGCATACCAAAATAGAAAAATGCTTGCTGCAATAATTATCCTCAGGATCAGGCCACTTCTATTTTTGTAGAGTTACAAAATACTAGCAACAATTATATAATTATATTTTACACCTCTGATATGCATCTAAACTCAGAATTTCCCCAGAAAATGTGCCATTAGTTAATCATGTCTCAAGGAAACCATACTATTTATGAATAATCCAGATATATCAGTAAGACTTAGTGGTTAAAAGCATGGACTTTGCAGCCAGACTGCCTGGGATTAAATCCCAGGCTATAGTGGAATCTTGGACAAGTTACTTAAATCCTTCATGCCTCAGTTTTCTCATCTTTAAAATGGGAATAATGAAAAGGTTGTTGTGAGGATTAAATTAGACATTATACATATTATTTCTATTATACACATAGAATTATTAAAACAGTACTTAATCCTTAGTAAAAACCAGTGAAACGTCTGCTTTTATTATATTCTGGAATTGTACCTACTCAGGAAAACTATTAGAATGTACGTATGACAGTCATGTGTGCTATTAGTTAAATACAGTTCTCTTTCCTTCTAGCACATGGTTCTCCCTACCTCCCTGGTAGTTGGGTGGGACCATCTTTCTATTTTTGGTCCAATGAACTAGTCACATGAATTAGAGTATTTAATTGGCAGTATGTGATTCTCTGGAGTGCTCTCTTTCCTCTGGTATGGCATGAAGGAATGTTTGATACGGTGAAGACTTAAGGGCTATAGTAATTAAAATTAGTAGGGTCCCTCTGCTGCCATGAGATGGATATGTTATAGAAGCAAGAAATAAACCTCTGTTGTTTTGAGCCACTGGCATTTTTGGGAGTGTTTGTTACTACAACATAACCTAGTCTATCCTGACTAATGCAGAAAGCATGGAAATTATCTGGATATTTCAATTAAATAATATTTTCCATTCAAGTGAATGACATCCTCAGAAATACCAGTGGGATAATACTAGTAAAGAATAATTTAAAGAATGCTAGTTAGGTTAATGATGCCTGAAAATGTCTGCCTTGCCCCGGCCTTTTCTTTGGTGTCTGAAATTTCATCCTGCAGATCCTTTGAGAATCACTCTCAAGTTGTCCCTCTAAATAAGACATAAAACTCTGGGAGAAATTACACATTAATCATCAAATCTTTAAATGTTCAAGTGAATGTGCTTATCCAATCCCTTTCTAGGAAGAATTAGGGAAGTGTAAGAGCCATGTTGAAAGATAAGCTTAGAAGGTCTTCTGACATATAATTCAGAGAAAAATTGCATGTATAGAGGGGAAATCAGGAAGACTGTGTAATTATGGAATTATGGGAAGAACTATCTGATATCTAATATCTGTCCTCACTTTATAATAAGACAGAACCAGACAATTACAGGGAGTACTGTAAGTACAGCCTCAGTGACCTGCTCAAGGTGACTTGGCGAGCTCTTACAAAGTTCACGTCTTTATCAGACTTTAACCACTACACCATGCTGTTTACTTTGAAAGTTCTAAGGGTCCAAGAACAACTGAAGAGAAACAGGCAACAAAGCAGACACACAGAAAGAAGAAATGAGGGCCAGAGAGGTAGAAAGTGAATCCCTTCCAGAGATCCAATCTTGTTTCTGTTAATATCAATGGGTTACATTAGGGAGCCATTGGAAGGGTCCTAACTAACCTATGGGCTTGATTCCTAGCTTCACTACCTACTAGATGTTCAGATTAGGGCAATTTAGTCAACATCTTTGTACCTTAGGTTTCTTCTTTGTAAAATTATGATAATAGGAATTATTGTGAGAATGAAATAAGCCCAGTGTCTCACACACAGTATACACACAACAAATGTTAACCACCATCATTATATTCAACATCTCATTTTCAACTTTAATGGGAACTTGAGTTGAGCCCAATTCAGAGGAGTACCTTAGAATTTTGACAATGAGTCTAGGAAACTGGGATTGTTTTCTGCGTTGTATAAACCACTGTAATGCCTACTTAAATATCTACTACTTCCAATCTGTGTCCTGCACACCCGACAGATGTCCTAGTTCCTACATCTCTGTGATTTCCAATTGTAAGACACAATGAAATGCATGTTTTTCCAATTCTTTCATTCTTTTTTTTAATTCTTAAAACCCACTTCCAGTCACAGCCACTTCCTCAGTGACCAATCTTCCTTGAAAAACACAGCTGACCTATGTATTCTCTATCCTTCAGACTCTGAGCCCTGTATTAGGACAAGATTTGGCTGTACCTGAAAGAAAGTTCTGGAAATATAATGACCTCGGGTAAAAACAAGAAAATTAAAATTAGTTTTCCATTAAGGGCAATTATCCTGCTTACACCCTCCCTGTTTGCCCATCTATTATCCTTGTTAGCAACTCAAGGACAGGAACCATATCATATTAATCTTTGTATCTCAGAATTTAGTATAGTGCTTGATATATCAGTTGGAACTCAGGAAATGTTTGCAAACCCAAATTAAGCTGTAGAGTGCAAAATGTAATCTGATCAGATGTTCTTTTGTGAAAATTGCTAATCCATGTGACTTTGGAAGCTAAATTAGCTTCATCCAAGAGGGCACTATTTAGCATAATAAACTAAACCTGACAGGCATTCCCAGTGCAAGCACCAATTTAGAAAGATTTATTGAGGAAAAAATAAATGACAGCTGCCACAGGGTTCATATACCACCTGTGTAACTCTGCTATTCCAGTGACTGATTTTATTTTGGCTTATATTCTTAAGAGTATGGAAGAGTAGAGATGTCAAGAATCTGAGAGATTATCTCCCCAACACCCTATGTTAAACACAAAAAAATGGAGGCCCAGGAGCAATAAATAAACAGCATCAGGCACAAAGCTAGTTTGGGCCAGAGGTAGGACTCTTAGTTTTATGGTCTTTCCACAGTATCAAACAGTTTAAAGAACATATACTAAATAGATGGTCACTGAAGACATTATTTTGCATGCCACGTGAACAGTAGGTCAACCCTGCTTGAATAGCATCTTCTCTGCAGCTTTTAAAGAGAACATATGCCTGGGGTTCACCTTTAGGGATTCTGATTGTGGAGCTGGGGCTTGACGACAGTTGGAGTCACTGCCAATTTCATTAACAACTTATGCAAATACTTCAGCATATATATATATATATATATATATATATATATATATATATATAAAATAACCACCTCTTAAAAGAACACCCAGAATCCTTTTGTGTTTGGAGAGAAACACAAGAATCATCATCAACCAAAAACTACTTCAGTGTGTCCCACTATACACCTGTACTAAATGAATGCATGCGACATTCTCCATTACCCAACTTACACTACAGCAGGTGGCTCTTGTTAGAGGAATATATTCTAACAAAGCAAGAAGGTGGCTCCAGGGTCAGTAGATCTGGATCCTGACTGTCATGAACTAGTTTCGTGTTAAGATTATGTCTAAAAGAAAAAGTAGAAAGTGATTTTTCTTGAGCAAACGAGGGACATGATTTCTATTGTCTATGTGAAGATCCATTCGAAGAATATTTGTATGCATCTACTGTGCTAGGCACTAAGGATACAACTGTGAAAATAGACACAGTCATGGCCCTCACAGAGCTCTCTAATGCAAAGGGATCTACAGGAATTATCAGGTGAGAAATTTTGGGCAAAGTCATTGCTATGGTCTGAATGTATCCCCCAAAATCCATGTGTTGGAAACTTTTAATCTCCATGCAACAGTGTTGGGAGGTGAGGTCTTTGGGGAGGTGTTTGGGTCATGAGGAACCAACTCCAATGACTGGATTAATGCAATAATAAAAGGGCTCAATGAAGGGAGTTTGGTCCCTTTCTTCCCTTCCATTCCTTTCACCATGTGAGCACACAACATTCCTCCCCTCCAGAGGATGCAGCAACAAGGTGCCACCATAGAAGTGGAGACCAAGGTCTCACCAGATATTGAACCTTCTGGTGACTTGATCTTGGACTCTCAACCTCCAGAACTGTGAGAATAAATTTCTATTGTTTATAAATTACTCAGTCTCTAGTATTTTGTTATAGCAACACAAACAAACTAAGACAGTCGCTTACAAAGAATTTTGCTGATCCTGAAACAGTATGTTGTGGAAAGAAATGTATGTGTTTCCCAACTGATGATTGTTAGTGGCTGGAAATGGTGAGAGATGAGAGACACCACTTCAGGGAGGGCTGTCATTGCTATCCCAAGAAACTCAGACTTTATCCTATAGGCCAGGTTCTCAGACTATAATATGAAGTCCTGAGTCTTATGGCAAATATGTGGATATCATCCCTGGAGAATCTGCTTCAATAGGTTCGAATGGAGCCCCTTGGCTTTGCCTTTTTAACCAGCACATCAGAAAATCTCACACAATTGGTGAGAAACTCTGGTATAGATAAGCAAGATAGTCTCAAGGGTAGCCACACATCTTAGAAAAATCACTGGCCTTGAGCTCGGGCCTCTAGGCTCCAGCCAGATTCAGTTTCCTTTCTGCTAATCCCCAGAACCTCTTGTAATTTTGTCCAAGCACACAATTCCATTCAAACATCCAAGGCTCATACCAACGACAAAATCAACAGCAGCAGCGGCAACAACAAAGAGATCAGATGAATCCTTCTAAATGTTTAAGAAAGTAGTTGTGTCTACATTATGCAGATAAGTGAGGAGAAGGTTGGGATATAATTGGAGGATTCCATGGGAAAAAATCCAAATCATTTTTTTATTGAATTGGAAAATCTCTCCAATCAAAAGAGCCAATCCAACAACCAGGTAAACACTGGCTTAAGTTAAAAAACATATATATATTGTGGTTGAATGCATTAGCTTCTGTGCCTCAACATACTATCAAGGAATGAACAAAGCAAATACTTAGTCAATAAAACCATTAAAAATTCTGTTCACTTCTTTATATGTTTGCTGGCCATTATTCTGTCTTCTTTTGAAAAATTTCTGTTCATTTCCTTTGCCCATTTGTTGATGGGGTTGTTTGATTTTTTTGAGTTCTAAATAGATTCTGGTTATCAGCCCTTTATCAGATGTGTAGAGAGCAAACATTTTCTCCCATTCTGTGGGCTGTCTATTCGCTCTAATGATAGTTTCCTTGGCAGTGCAGAAGCTTTTTAATTTGATTAGATCCCATTTATTTATTTTTGTTGCTGCAGCGATTGCTTTGGGGTTCTTCTTCAAGAATTCCTTGCCTAGGCCGATGTCTGAAATGGTCTTCCCAACATCTTCTTTTAGAATTCTTAAGGTTTCATGCCTCAGGTTTAAGTCTGTTATCCATCTTGAATTGAAAAATGCTCAACATCTCTAATCACTAGAGAAATGCAAATCAAAACCACAATGAGATATCACCTAACCCCAGTGAGACTGGCCTCTATCAAAAAATCCCAAAACATCAAATGCTGGTGAGGATGAGGAGAGACAGGAACACTCTTACACTGCTGGTGGGACTGCACATTAGTGCAACCTCTGTGGAAAAGAATCTGGAGATACCTCACAGAGCTAAAAGTAGAAATGTCATTCGATCCAGCAATAGCACTATTAGGCATCTACCCAAAAGAGCACAAAACATTCTATGATAAAGACATCTGCACCCGAATGTTTATGGCAGCACAATTCACTATTGCAAAGATGTGGAAACAACCCAAGTGCCCGTCAATCCATGAGTGGATTAGTAAAATTTGGTATGTGTATACAATGGAATATTAATCATAAGAAACGACAGTGATCTAGAACCTCTTATACTTTCCTGGATTCAACTTAAGCTCATTATCCAAAGTGAGGCACCACAAGATCGGAAGAATGGGCTCCACTTGTACTCAGCATCAAATTGGTACTAACTGATCAATGCTAGGGAGATCACATAGCAGTAATACCCTCCAGGGATTAGGGGGATTTGGGGGGGTAAACCCACAACTAAAGGACACGGGGAGCATTGGAGGGGGGAAGGGCATGCCTTTAACCCTCGCTTGGGTGAGGCAAAGACATAAAGTGTAACCATAATGTTTGTACCCTCATAACACCCTGAAATTAAAAAAAAAAAAAAATTCCGTTCACTTCTATAAAGCCTCTGTGGTTCCCTCCCACCCAAGCTATCATGATTACTATGCAGACTAATGAACTGTGTTTCTAAACATTAAAAAACCAGCAGCTTACTGTGGCATACTGTGTGGGGGATTGATTGTGTTACACTATTTGAAAATGTGAGGTATAAAATCATTATTTCAATATTGTTTAAAAATTAATTAGATCTTTTCAGAATTGTTTTAGAATGTCAAGGTTTAATTAACTTATTTATTTAATAGATCCTTAATGTGACCTTCTTTGCAGAAAGCCTGTGGATTTTTCAACATTTAATAGTCTAGTGGGGAAGAGGAGGAGTGGATTTTTGTTTTTTATTGGAGAGCCGAAATACACTCATTGTCTTTTTATCACTTTAATAGTTCTTTGTGTTGCAGGTAAAGCATTATTAATTCATGTCCAATGAGAAATAAACAAGATTTTTGACGATGTAGCAAAAACTAAGCAATAAAAAGGGCCATCTGAAGAGAAGGAGAGGAAGAGGTCAGTCTTTTAGATGTAATTCAAGCACGTGCTCAAAAGTATAGCTTGTTTATTTCCTAATAGTCAGAAAGGAATGTCTCTGTTTCAAATTTCATTCCTTTGCTGAGCGGGGGAGGCAGATATTATTTCACATTGTAGAATTTTTAGAGCATTCTTCACTTTGTTTTGTTCTTGCTTATGTGTAGACCATCCCCACTTCTGATGTGAGAATATCAAGCCAGTTCTTGTCAATAATAAAAATAGGATTGCCTCTCAACTCCTCCCCCTTCATTTTTGTGAGCAATTTGCATTAAATCAAGGTTAAGTTTCCTTGTCCACTTTGATCTCTCCTCAATTGCTCTAAATGCTCTGAGAAATCCATTTCCCATGCTGCCTGGTGAACCTTCCTAAAATGAATCTTTATTAAACAATGCTTTTGCAGCCAAAGCAGTTTCAATACAAATTGAAGAGAAGTGAGAATATTCTTCATGATAAACCCAGCTTCTTTTATCCCATAATGAGACTGTCTCAACTAGCCTCCTGCAAACATTTTCTGCAACTCACACAGAGGGAAACAGTTGCCTCTGCATTACAAAGTAAACAAAGGATTTCCTCTGTGAGACTACTATATGCTCCAAACACACAGGTAGTTCCTTAAGCTCTCAGAAATGTTTAAATATTATGTATATCATTACACATTCAGAGGCTGACTGCAATTATTTTACATGATCACCAATTGACTCCAATAGGAGTCACTTCCAAAGAATGGCCATTATGATGTACATAGCGAGTAAATTACTGCTTGTGAGACACTTTTTCTACGTGACTACACTACTGGAAATTATACATACCCAGCTCCATTTTGTAATATTGTCTCAAATGACTAGGCGAAGTCTTAGTACTACTGCCATTTCAAATGGTGTCCAGAGAGCTGTGTTCATCTGAAAAAATATGAAGATCCACCCCAAAGAAAAATACTATTATTATGCCATTTCACAAACAGTCATCACAGACAGTAATAAGCCATAAACAAAGCTACTTGTTAGTGTGGATTAAAACTGAGAGCTCTGAACATACAGTCCAGATCAATCCCATCCTTTTCGCTACCCACCTGCACGCCTCAGGTCAAAGTAAACTGTCTCCACCTGTGCTTAAAGTTCATCCCTTCCTACCTCTTGGGAACTTTACTATATTCTTTCTTTCTCAGTTTTTAGCCTCTTGGCACTATCTTTTTTCCCTCTGCTAGAGGTTCATTCTTCCCATCAAAAAATAACCTTTTTTGGACCCTGATTTCCCCTTTGTATAACTATCCCCCCCTTCCCCTTCCCCTCACTTCACAAATGAGAAGCAAATGCTCAATAAATATTTATAGATTAAATGGGTGAAAAGAAATCTATTTCCCTATTGCTTCATCTCGCGTTTACTCCTCATTCCACTGCAATCTAAAGAAACTGCTGAGCCCACTCCTCTACTAACACAGGTCTCCAGAGGTGGCCAATCACTTTCTAATTTAAAAAATCCGTGAGATTTCCTTACCCTTCATTCTAGTTGACCTCTACACAGCATCTGACATTGCTAACCAGCCCTCATTACTGATACTCCCTGTTTCTTAAATTTTTTTACAATATCCTACTTCTCATCTTACTTATATCACCAGTTCTCCCAAAACTCAGAGTAACTCTACTATTCCAACAAGAGATCTCAACTACTGATACAATTTCAACTACCTTCTCTGTCAGCACCTTCCACATTTATAATTCTAGTACTCATTTTTCTTCTACCTCTCAGACCCACTTTTCTAAATTCCTTTTTACCTCTCCTGATCGAAATCATGTTGGAACCTCAAACTGAACAGATCCAAACCAGAACTCGGTCTGCCCTCCCTCCCATCCCTAAATCCACCCTTCCTCTGTGTTCCCACCTTGGTGAAGAGCAGTACCATCATCCTAGTTATGTAGGTAGAAATTTGTGAGTGATTTTTTAGGAAGCTCTTATCTCCCTTACCTACAATTTCCACTCAGCTTCAAGTCCTGTTGATATTTTTCTGAAACATCTCTTGATTCTCCCCAATACTTTCCATTTTCCTAGCTACTATCCTAGCTTAAATTTTTATAATCTCTCAGTGAGACCATTACAGAAGCCTATTAACTAATCTCTCCAATTTCTTCCCTCTCCAATCCATTTTTTTATATTAATAGGCTAAAGTCTCTGAGAGTAGGAATGTCTTGGTCATCTTTGTATCACCCTGCACAAGTAGTCATTGTGTGCTTGCGGAAACAAACTCCCACGGCCAGCAATAATTTCCTACAATGCAAATATGATCCTATAAATTCTCTGCCCCCAAATCTTCAATGACTCTTGCTATAGAATAAAGGGAAAACTTTGTAATGTGACATTCAGAGCCTGCTGTGGCCTGGTCCTAACCGACCGTTTGGCCTGATTGCCCACCTCATGGCTCCCACCCACCTGCCTCACCAGCCACACACCCTATTTATTCTTTCTGCTGATTCCTAGAACACACTCCGTGTTACCTACATCTATGGTTTGGAATGCCTGTTTTCTATCTCTGTCTATTGAAATCCTACTCAACTTTAAAGGTTAAATTGAAATTCCACTTGATGGCTTACAGAATAAGGATATAAAAGAAGGACATAAAAGAAAATATTTGTGTATGTTTGTGTTTTAAGTAAATGTTATTACCAAAGGGTCAAAAAGTTAAAAAAAAAAAAAAGTTTAAAAGTAAAAATGTTACAGGACTCTAAGATTAATTATTGAAGAAAAAAATTTATAAATACATTTAGTGTAGCCTAAGTGTACAGTGTTTGTAATGTCTACAGCAGTGTACAGGAATGTCCTGGACCTTCACATTCACTCACTCACTGGCTCACCTGGAGCAACTTCCAGTCCTGTAAGCTGGACTGATAAGTGCTCTACAGGTGTGCCATTTTTTATCTTTTATATTGTATTGGTACTATACCTTTTCTCTGTTTAGATGTGTTTACATACACAAATACTTACCATTATATTACACTTGCCTACATATTCAGTACAGTAACACATAACATGTTGTACATGTTTGTATGTAGCCTAGGCATGTAGTAGGCTATACCATCTAGTTTTGTGTAAGTACATTCTATGACATTCACATGGTTATTTTTTATGTGAGAAGGATATTTAGTTACTTTCAGTTATACAGCATATACTTTGACATCGCCATTTTTTAAGTAGGCCTTTCCTGTTCACTGTGTGGGCCTAAATACAACTGAAGTATTCAATCCTAATCAAATTAAACTTTACTGAGTATATTAAGTCTTTTGGGGACAAAGTATCCAATGTCAAATTTTTTATGGACAAAGTAAATATTTATATATATTTTGGCCTTTATAATGTTTCCTAACCTAGCTCGAGGGCAATGACAAAATTGCCTAATGACTAATGTCTCAGAATGTATTGCTGTTGTTAAGTGACACATGACTGTATTTGTGTACCTCTTATTTTCTGGTACTACTTAACAAATTTATTTAAATTAGCTATATCGCTTTTTTATTTTATAAATGAAATTTGAGGAATATCAAACTCTAAATCTGGTTGCTTTATAAATGGATCATTTCAACTCACAAGTGTTAGTCTTGTGTGTCTACTATATGCTTGAAACTTGCTAGGGCCTAAAGATACAATGGAAGAGTATCCGGATGATTGGTTTCTCCCGCAGATTCAACTTTGTTTCCTAATACAGATTCAAAGGAAGCAAAGCTTCTGTTTCTTATGAACCAATGTCTAATTCAAATATCCACTGTAGTAAAAAGCTTTTGGAGCTTGCATGCATCTGTGTAAGTTATTTGATTTGGATTGGGTAAAAACTGGAAGCACAAATCATTCAGGTTCTTTAAGGAGAAATAAAGCTTTAAGTAATCAGTGATAGAAAAAGAGTATTATAATTGTCACATGTATAGAAGTTGCGAAACCCAAATAATTCATGTGTAATACAGAGGCAGCCACATTTACTCTATCACTTAAATTCATCATGTTAATTTTGAACATTAGCTGCCACTCCCTTTGAATTAACTAAACTGTGAGTTTTTTTACACAAATAATTAGCTGATTTTTTATGGTAAAGATGGATAAGTTACATCTTAAAAACCAATTTAATTATCCTGGATAGAGCTGAAGCCCATTCTACTAAGCGAAGTATCACAAGAATGGAAAAACAAGCACCACATGTGCTCACCATCAAATTGGTATTAACTGCTCAACACTCAAGTGCACATATAGGAATAACATTCATCGGATGTCAGGTAGATGGGAGGGGGGAGGAGGGGATGGATATATACACACCTAATGGGTGCGGTGTGCACCGCCTGGGGGATGGACACGCTTGAAGCTCTGACTTGGGTGGGGCAAGGGCAATATATGTAACCTAAACATTTGTACCCCCTTAATATACTGAACTAAAAAAAAATTTTTTAAAAAAATGTACTATTTTACCATGATAAGTAGGTTTTTGTTTTGTTTTGTTTTGTTCTTTTTTTTTGAGACAGAGTCTCACTCTGTTGCCCAGGCCGAGTGTCGTGGCATCAGCCTAGCCTAGGCATGTAGTAGGCTCAAACTCCTGAGCTCAAGTGATCCTCCTGCCTCAGCCTCCCCAGTAGCTGGGACTAAAGGCATGCGCCACCATGCCCGGCTAATTTTTTCTGTATATATTTTTAGTAGTCCAGCTAATTTCTTTCTATTTTTTTAGTAGAGATGGGGTCTCCCTCTTGCTCAGGCTGGTCTCAAACTCCTGAGCTCAAATGATCCGCCTGCCTTGGCCTCCCAGAGTGCTAGGATTACAGGTGTGAGCCACTGCACCTGACTTAAGTAGGTATTTTACAATTAGAAAATAAAATAGAAATTTGTTAAACAGTATTGTGTTCAAATATAATTTTTAAAGCTATTGTGTGGCTTCATTTATGGTTTTTGAACCCTTTAAGATTATGGTGCAGAATAAAAACCAATGTGGAAAATCCACTTTTTTCTTCTTGTGGAAAACAAATAACAGGTAACGTAAAGCATGCTGTGGTAATTTTAAAAGGCAACTCTTATTTGTGATTAAAATTTCTCATTTAATATTTCTGAATTTAAAAGAGAAAATTTATTGAGATTGGGTCCAAGTCAGGTTTCGGTAGTTTTGTGCACATATGTGTGCGTGTGTGTGGTGGTGGTGGTGGTGGTGGGAGGACTGCAGAGAAAATACAAAGACATAGGTTTAAAGATCTCAAAAGAATGCTGAGTAACATTACTGATTATTTTATTATATTTTATTAAGTAAGCAGTATAGAATCCAGTTATTCCAACGTTGAGTTTGAGCCTTCAGTTCTCATAAATGAATAAAAGGAAATCATTTGCGAGTTTGCTCCAATGAACCACTTTTACCTGACATAAAGGAGTGAAGTTGGTTTCTTTCTCCACAGCTTCCATACCCCAGCTCCAGGGGGATTTGAGGGCCACCACCATGGGACATAGCTAAATGCAGATGGGCCATCTCTAGCTATAGCCTATCTCACTTATACACAGGCCCCCTTGACATGAGAATATAGGGGTCGTAGTTACATGCTGATATCAAGATAAGCACAGATTAAGGAGTAGAATTCTGAGAATATATTTTTTCAGATTTTCCTGGCAAGTAAACACCCTTTGCTGTGCAGGAAGAAGTGAGATCATTACATGAGATGTGGAGAGCAGCCACCGTTGGGTGTCTTTCTGGTGTACCAGAAACTGAAATTAGAGGCCTCGGAATGGACAGTCTTAGAAAAGGAGGCTCCTTTTCTTTCCAAGGGCCAAGAATGATGCTGATATAAAGACTAGTACTTCAAAAACTGAGATTTCTTGACAGGAATCTTAATTTCCATATTAAAAACCACACATATATCATTTATTTTAAGTAAAGATTTTAGTTATATGTATTAAAAAATTTCAGTTAATCAACATGTATTTCAGTTAACAGAAACTCGAGTACCTTGTACCAACAGTGTTTTTAGGATAGAGGTAGTGTGGGTGCACAGAATACATTTAAGAATTTTGGACCAAATGTGGCAGAGAAGATAGTACTACAAGTATTAAAGCTGGCTCTTGTAAAATGAAGTGGAAGCAGAGTTACCAAGTCACTCCAGTAATCCTTTTATTGAATGCTTTCTATTGTGAGGCACTGGCCTAAGCATAGCGAGGGATTCAAGATGTCCTTAAGGAGCTTGCTTGAGGCTAGTTAAGGAAATAGACGTGTCCATGCCTAACTGTAATGCAGGTATAGTGCAGTGTGTACTATATGGAAGTACAAAGTGCCAGAGTACACACAGAGGGAAGCAATTACTCTTTATAGGATCATCAATATCGCTGTCTTCCACCTCCCCATCTTGTCTCTCTGGAAGGTCTTCAGGGAACATAACATGCAGGGAGCTGTCATCTCCTATGATAACAATGCCTTCTTCTATTACAAAATACCTCCTGAAGGACCTACCAGAGGCTGTTTGACAGTTAGCTTTTTTATTTTTTACAAGTAGAAAGAGTACATTCTAAAATAACGATTAAAAGGATAGTATAATAAATATGTAAACCAGTAACATAGTCATTTATTATCATTATCAAGTATTATGTACCATATATAATTATATGTGCTATACTTTTATATCACTGGCAGTGCAATAGGTCCGTTTATACCAGCATCGCCATAAACACGTGAGTAATGCATTGTGCTACAACATTATGATGGCTACATCACTACTACGTACAGAAATTTTTCAGCTCCACTATAATCTTATGGAATCATATGTATATGTGGTCCATAACTGACTGAAACATCATTATCTAACACATTACTGTATGTGTAATTTCTCATCTTTCATAAAACAATGAGCCAATGGCATAATCTAATCTCAAAATTTGTCTCCATCCTTACTTAGAGGATTTACAGGACAAACAAAGTTTTTCCTTAATTCTGATGTCTGCATATAGTCTTTAATAGTATTTACTAAAAGAACTTGTCTTTGTGGGAATTGTAGAATTTTATCAAGGGTAGCTTCAGTTATTATTAATGAAGTAATAGGATCCAAAGTGTAGAAGGGCCTGCAGGGCATCATAGCAGAGTAAAGTAGCTTGGCCCAAAAACATCAGAACCATTAGCACCACCTCCAACACCAGCTGGTATTGATAAGTGGGCAATACTTTTGTATGTTTCTGAAAATTTACTGGAACCAGCAAGAAAGCAATAATTTTTCTCTGACCCCTCTACTTCTGAGTAGAGATCATCAAAAGGGTATCATCTTCCTTGTTGAAAGATTTTGTTAACCCAGTGGAGAGAGAAATTGTGTTTGAGTGTAGGAGGTTTTCAATAATGAACATTTCTTTTGATTTATTGCTAGTATTGTATTTGTTCCTTTGGATTCCTGAACTGTGTTGCCGTGATCTTGAGTAGGATTACCCCTCAGAGTGGGCCACTGTTGAAGACCGACTTAGCCATCTTCTTATTCACTCTAATATAAAAGAAGCATCTCAGAAAATCAAGCATTTCATAACTCAGCTATTTAACAGGTTATGTTAAGGAATGTTAAATTTGTCATTCAAGAGATAGAGATAAATCATGCTAAGAGATGGAGAGAGATGCAGACTAGTCATTGGATTCAGAAATCTGGAAGTTACTGATGACCTTGACAAGTATAGTTTTATAAGGAAAAATGATAGGGAAGATAGCCTGATTGGAGTGGCTTAAGACAGCAAGATGGCTTCCACAGAATGGTTAACCAGATTTTCTAAACAAGCTCTTCTGCTATAAACCAAGTAGATCTTGAATAAAATATACCTTTTTAAAGAACTGCTGGGTTTGTAGGAACTAAGAAAAATATCCAAGAATCTCCACCACCACTACCAAAACACAAAACAAAACAAACCCAAGAGCTGAAAGCTAAGGAGGGAGCACTGTGCAGTACAAAATGAGAAGAGGGAGTCAGGTATGTTTAAGGCAAACAGATGCTGATATCATCACTACTAAGACTAAATCCTGGGCCAGTTACAAGGCAGAAGAGCCAAACCCACATACCTCAAAGAGACTACAGTGGTCCCAAGTTGATAGAACCACAGGCTGTAAGCAAAAGCAAATGCCAATTCTTTCTGAAGAAAAGCATCCCCAATTTAGGCCCACAACACTCCCACAAATTAAGGTCAAACAAATATGAACTTACAATTTAAAAAATCAACAAACACACCATGAGCAATAGCTAACCAAAACAAAACAATAAGCAACAGATTTAAATCTCCTCAAAGACTTCAGATATTAAAATTAACAGTCAAAAACAGGAGAAAGACTATTTTTGGAAAAAAACAAAAGAAATAATAGATGAAAGCACAAAATAAGCAAGCAGTATGCTATGATTTGAATGTGTCCCCAAAGTTCATGTGTTGGAAACATCAGCGTTGGCAGGTGGGGCCTAACAAGACGTGTTTGGGACGGTATCTCAGGAGTGGGTTCATCATCGCAGGAGTGGATTCCTTAAAGAAGAATGAGTTCAGCCCCCTCTTTCTCTCTCTCTCACACCCTCTCTTTGCCCCTCCACTATGGGATGACACAGCAAGAAGGCCCTTGCCAGATGCCAGCCCCTTGATCTTAGAATTCCTAGCTTCTGGAACCATGAGTCAATAAATTTCTGCTCATTATAAATTATTCAGTTGTCAAAGACCATTGAGATAGGAACAACAAACTAATAATAATAATAAAAACTTGGTCTGTGGTAACACCTAGACACAGTAAAAGGCCATAAAAATGACCGAGCGTATTTGAAAAATTAATAAAATTGTATAAATTAAAAATATTATTGTTGATATTAAAAACTCAATGAATGGATAATATTTTAGCAAAGCTGAAGATAGAATCAGTGGCTAGAAGACAAATATAAATAGATTATCCAGATTCAGCACAGAAAAACAAAAACAAAATATATGATAATATTAAAGAGATATAATAGAAATGAAAGGTAGAATACAAAGATCTAACAATCATTGGACTATTCAAAGTCCAGAAGGAGAGAATGAGAGAATGGAGGAAAGGCAATACTGGAAGAGAATAGTGGTAGAGAACATTCCCAAATTAATAAAAGACAAGAATCCACAGATATAGGATACACAATAGAAGGACAAAGAAAAAATATCCATACCAAAACAAGTGTAGTGAAAACTGAGGAAGCAGACAATCTTAAACTAGCCAGAAAGAAAGCCACTACTACCTAATGCTTGGCAACAAGCTTCTGAAGAGAAAATTAGAAGCCAAGAAGAGAGGGAGAATTGTACTCAAAAAAGCACTGAAAAAAGAATATTTAACAAAGAATTATGCATCCCTTCATTCGTTCATTCATATTTATCTAGAAGCTACTAAGTGTCAGGAACAGAAAAAAAAATCACTACCTTCATAGAACTTACATTATGGTGGTGGGGACAGATAATAAGTAATGTAATTAAATGTCAGATGCAATGGAGAAAAACAGAACAGAAAAGGGTATGGTAGTACCAAAGGAAGGGAGAATTTGTAATTTTTAATGTTATAGTGGTCTGGGAAAATCTCACTGAACAAGTGATATTTGGACAAAGACCCAAGAGAAGTTAGAGAAGAAGTTAAATGGATAGCTATGAAGAAGGCTTTAGGGGATAGATGACAAGTTATGTGGCAGCTCAGGAGCATGGCTGAGGAACAAGGTCACAGTACTGGGAGTGATAGAGCAGCAGGAAACAAGGCTGTAGAGACAGCAGAGTGAGGGGAAGGAATGCCACTTGGGACCTTCCAGGTGACTGTAAAGACTTGGGCTTTTACTAGAAGTGAAACGGAAAGTTATTGGAGAGTTTTGAACAGAGAGATCTCATGATCCAACTTACATTTTTAAAGGATGACTTGAATGAAAATAGATTATAAAATGGAAAGGGGAGAAGCAAGGGAACCAGCTGGGAAGCTACTGCAATATTCTAGATCGTGGTGAGCATGGCGCCATGCACAATGGTGGTAGTGACGCAGATGGTCAGAAGTCATTGTATCTGAAGTAGAGTCAAAAGGGCGTAGTGGGGTTTGAAGTGGTTTATAAAAGGGAGAGCTTTTAAATGGAGAACTGGAAGGATGCAATTGACTTTCACGCAGAAGCTCAGGAGCTCAGCTGGAAAGTGTTAAGTTTGAAATATGTTTCACTCACATGGAAATGGCAGCGTGGATATAGGAATTTGGAGTTCATTTGTGATGTCTGGACTAGAGACATAAATTTTGGAGTCAGCAGTAAGTAAACAGTATAGAAAGTTCTGAAACTGGGTGAGATTCCAAAACCTGAGCTCTGGGGCACACCAACATTATTAAGAGGTTAGAGAAATCGGGAAGAGCAAGCGCTGGACACTGGAATAGCAGCTGGTGAGGCAGGAGGAAAATCAGGAAACTGTGATTTCCTAGAAGCAAGTAATAAAATTGTTTTAAGAAAAATTGTCTTTTGAGGATGAGAACAAAAACAAAGACATTTTCAGATACATGACAATGGAATTTATCAGCAATTTAATTCCTTCATTAAAGGAATTTCAGGAAGCAAAGAAATAATCTCTGAAGAAAACACTGAGATTTAAGAAAGAATGGTAGGCAATAATATTGGAAAATTATGCTACAAACATCATCAATATAAAATAATTATAATGATAATACATAATTTCTGGAGTTCCAAATAAAAAGCAGTAGAACTAAAATTCCAGACAATAGGATATATGACATGAGAAGGTTAATTAGAGCACGAATGTTCCAGGATCTTGAATTACTGAGGAATGGATTAAGATTTAAATTATTTTAAATTAAATGTCCATGAAAAGATTTTAAGGGTAACTAGAAGAATAGAAATAGCACATAACTTTCAAACTAGTAACGCAATATTTCTCAAGGGGGGTGCAAATGGTATTTTATGCAGGACAATTGTTCATTGGACAAAACTATCCTGCTCATTGAAAGATATTCAACATCCCTGAACTCCAGCCTCCAAACTCCAGTAGCACTCATCCCAGTCATTATGACAACCAAAGACACACACATGCACACACACACACATTTCCAGATGCCTACAAAGAGGGTAATGTATCACCTTTACATAGAACCACTGAAGTTCATGGAGAAAACAAGCAAATTAATTCAAGAGTTTGGCCACATGCAAAATAAAAGGCAAGAGAAAAAAAGATAAAGAGAACGAATAGAGAGGCCAAAGATGGAAGGAAAAAAGTCCAAATGTATAATTAATCATGATAAATGTAAGTAAACTAAATTTTCCAGTTAGAGTATTAGTTGGATTTTTTAAAAGTATTAGCCAATTACATAATTACATTATTTACAAATGACACATTTAAAACTTAGGAACACAAAAAGATTTTTAAATGTATTAATATTAACTAAATGAAAGGTTAGATTATTAGATATAAGATACTCATACTGGGATCATATATTTTAGGAGATTTTTACACATTTTATTTATTGCTAGGCCAAGTACACAAAACCATAAGTAGAAGTTATGTGATTTAAACGACTTAATTATCAAGTTTGAATGTGTGTTTATCCATATATTTCTACATATACTCCTGTACCTAATAATGAGAGAACACATATTCTTTTCAAAAGAATCCATCTTTTAGCTAAATTCTTTATTGAGTGATTACTGTGGGCCAATGAGTGTTAGAGGCACTTGACAGGTATTAACTAATTTATTTAATTCTCACAAAACTGTTATGAGGTAGGCCTATAAGTACAAAGCTGAAATCTGACTCCTTGTAACATGGCTCTAGTGTCCATGTTTTTAACCAATATATAAAAAAATTCTCTAAAGGAACATTTTCAGAACTTAGAAGTTTCCACAAATTTAACAAATTTACAACTGCTAAAGAAAAAAAATATTCATGACACTTGTTAAAGACTTTATTCAAGAGACTACTGCAATGGGGTTTTGCAGTAGGAGGAGAGACTGGACCCAACTCCCTGACAAAGACTATCTCCTTCACCAAACTTGAGTCGAGCTCCTCTGAGCCCTCTTCTTGACTAGTCTCTGACCTTAGGCTCTGCCCTTTGTTCACTTATTTCAGTTTTAGCAAGAATTCTGTTGGGTCAGTTTAGCAAGAATCCCCTACTCTCAATACCTGATCAAATTCCTCATTCCCCACCCTCAATATCTTATCACCCTGGCCTGCCTTCAGGAAAAATCCTATCAAGTTGACTAAGCCAAAATCTCCTTTATCCTCATGTTTTCCTCTTAGCAATTTTCCATCCACTAACCCCCAACCTTGATCTTTGGCTATCAAATCTCACTTGTCCTTGTTGTATTCAAAGTTGAGCCCAATCTCTCTCACTTACTGCAAAACTGCATTGCAGTAGTCCCTTCCCCCTACTGAAAAACCTCATTGCAATAACTCCCTTCTTCAATAAAGTCTTCCTGACCATCTTTAACAAGTGTTTGAATAATTTTTTCTTTAGCACAATCCATATTCTCTAAACACAATTTAGTTATGAGTAAATAACAAGAATAACAGAAAAGGATAGTTTTAAACTTCTAAGTTTGAATATTTAAGGCATACATGTATACTCCTACACACTTCTAAATAACTCATGGGTCAAAGAAGAAATAGTGATGAAAATTTTTTTAGACTTGTAATTGATTAATAAAATGTTGTGTACTGAAGCTTCTAGGGAGCTGTGAAAGCAATACTTTGAGGGAAACAAGTTAATAATAGAAAATTGCCATTTTTGGTAAACCAACAGTACTCAAATACCAGCAATTTTGGTTTATCCTAAATCTGTAGCCTTACATGCTTAAGAAATGCTGAAAATTAATGGGTACAGTCTCAAAGGAGTCATAAAACAACAGAATAAACTCATAAAAGGTAGAAAAAGAAAATATAGATAAAATTTAAAATAAACAAAGGAGAAAAAAACCTGCCTCTGAAAAGACTAAAATATTTTAGAAAACTGGTTGATATGATCAAGAAAAAGAAAACAAATAAACGGATATTAACTATGAAAGGGATGTATAACTACATATATACTATGGTTTGAATGATAATACTGTGAACAATTTTATGCCATTATTTGCAAACTTATACAAAATGTATAAATTCGTAGAAAAATGTAACTTACCAAACTTATTCAATAGGAAGCCTGAATTGTAACTACCAAAGCATGTAAATGACTACTCAAAAATCCATATTTTAAAAAAGGACCCACATCTTTTTATAGGCAAGTTCTATCGAAGTTTTGAGGAACACATATCAATATCCAAAATGTTCCAGAGAACAGAATATGAGAAAACACTCCCGAACTCCCATTTTATGATCTAGTATAATCTTGATTCCAAAAGCAAAAAATGGTTTATAAAAAGAAAACTTCAGCCTTTCTCAATCATAAACACAGATAAAAAAATTCCAAATTAAATATTTGTAAAAACAAACGAAAAAACCTAAACATTACAGAAAAAAAGATTATGACCAGGAATAGAAAGATTGTCTAAAAATAGAAACATCTATAAATGTCATTTCCACAATGAGCAATTAAAGCAAAGTATCATATGATCATCAGAATGGATTCTATAAAAGAATAAAAATTATTAATAACATATATTTATAGGAAGTGAAGACATAGAATGTCATATGTAGACAACTAACTGAGAGTTTTACTATAAAAAGGAGAAAAGAAATAGGGCTGAAGCTGGAAGGAGATATGGAAATAAGAAAGAATTTTATTTTTTGTTTTATTTTCTTTGTTTTGTTTTTTAAGATGAGAAATAATATAGGATGCTTGTATGCTAACAGAAATGATACAAGCAACATGGGAGTGATTGATGATGAAGAGAGAGAAGGGTAATTATAAGAACAGAGTCCTTACATAGGAGAAAGGAAATCAGATCCAGTTCCTAAGTGGAAGAGTCTTCTACAGTGGAGCAGAGACAGCCCACTTGTTTTAACAGATGGGAAAGTAGAGTAGATACAGCTGATGGATTTGTTGATGAGAAGATCATGAAGTTCTCTTCTAAGTAGCTTAATTTTCTCTGTGAAATATAAAGCAGTGCTGTAGGCTGATAGTGAGATTGGTGGGTGGAGGGAACAATGAAGATGGAAGAGAGAGGAAAAGGTGGGAAATGATTGACTTTGAGAGCAGAAGAGTAAATCGAATGAGAAAATGTAATGGGACATCCTCTTTCTTGATATACACTCTTGATACTTCCGCATCTCATTGACCACTCCTTATCATTCTCTTTTGCTGGATTTTTCTCCTCCTCCTGACCTCTAAATATTGGCATGCTGGAGCTCAGTCTTCAGATGTATTCTTTTCACTGTGTTTCTATGTGAGCTCATCTAGTCCCATGGCTTTAAATACTATCAACATGCTAATAACTCATAGATTAGTACCTAGGTTTTTCCTTGCTTAGTCCTTCTCTCATATCTTACCTACAATCCACCAGCAACTTATATGAGCTCTACCTTCAAACCTATATTATATACCCCAAACCTAATCCCTCTCACCACCTCCACCACACCCTGCTCCAAGCCACCAGAATCTCTTCCCGACATCACTGCAGTAGCTTCCCTGCTTCCCCATTAGGTCCACTCCCACCCCCAGTCCATTCTCCACATGCAGTTAGAGTAATCTTTCAAAAACACAGATCAGATCACAATCTGTCATGCTCAAACCTCCCTATGCTTTCTATCACATTTAGAACAAAATCCAGAGTCCTCACTCTGGTCTACCTGGCCCTAAATGATCTGGCCTTGGCTGCCTCTCTAATCACATCTCCCCTCACTCACTCTGCTTCAGCAACATCAGCATTTTTACTGTTCCCAGCAGGCGTCAAACTCATCCTACCTCAGGGTCTTTGCATTAGTTTTGAATGGCGTCCCAGAAATTTTGAGATTACTCCCTCCCTTCATTAGAGTCTCTGCTTAAAAATCTCCTTTTCAAGCTGGTGTTTTTATTCAAAGACCCCTGCCCTCTTCATCTCTCCCTGTCTCTTTATTCTGCTTTATTTTTCTTGATTGCATGGATGATATTCTGTTTTATATATATTTTTTGTATATCTCCCCCATTAGCAAAAAAGTTATACAAAGGCTCAGACTGTCTTGCTTAGCATTGTGAACTGTGAATAGTACCTGGCAAAAAATATTTGATGGTTCAAGCCCATTTCAAATAGCTTTGTAAAACACAACTAAATTCTCTTTCTAATTGGCAAATCTATCTTTTAAGTAATTTTGTTTGCATCAAGTTTATTGATTTATGGACCACTGCACACTCTAAAGTCTGCTTGCTTCCTAGCAGAAAAATAATCATTTCTTAAATCGACTTTCCAGTGTTTAAAATAACACTGACAGATTTGGAGATAGAGTACCTACAGAAATCACCATTAAGATGCAATTAGCTCATTCATCAGCATTGTTTTAAATAGATTGCAGTATCATCTAATTTGATAATGAACTTCCATTTCTTCCATATGAAAGCATAGGCTTCTGGAAGGTATGATAGACTGTACATCAGAATGTTCAGAGTAGATGCCTTATTTAGTCTCCCTTTAGTACCTAAACCTAGAAAAGTTTCTGTTATTTAATAATTCCCCTGCTTCACCTGTTGAATAGGAACAGCTGCCCTAATATACTTTCAATGAATTCTCTATGGATAAGTACAGAGGAGTTGAATTGTTGAAATAGGAGCTATAAAAATTATTTTTATTACGATCATTGCAAGAATTATTGAGGTCCTTCATTGGTTTCTATATATTTTTTTTTTTATTTCAGAGTATTACGGGGGTATAAAGGCTTTGGTTACATAAATTGCCTTTGCACTGCCCAAGTCAGTTACACGCGTGCTTATCCCCCAGACAGTGCACACCACATCTGTTACGTGTAAATTTACACATCCCCTCCTACTCCCTCCCACCCGCCTGACACTCGATGAATGTGATATCTATATGTGCACGTAAGTGTTGCTCAATTAGTACCAACTTAATGGTGAGTGCATGTGGTGCTTGTTTTTCCATTCTTGTGATACTTCACTTCAAAGAACGGGCCCCAGATCCATCCAGGATAATACAATAGGTAGTTCAACATTTTTTATAGCTAAGTATACTCCATGGTATACATATATCATATTTTATTAATCCAATCATGTGGATTAATCCACTCATGATGGGCACTTGGGCTGTTTCCACATCTTTGCAATTGTGAATCTTGCTACTTTAAACATCTGAGTGCAGACATCTCTTTTATAGAATGTCTTTTTTTCATTTGGGTAGGTACCCAGCAGTGGGATTGCTGGCTCAAATGGTAGTTCTACTTTTAGTTCTTTGGGGTATCTCCATACTACTTTTCATAGAGGTTGAACTAGTTTGCAGTCCCACCAGCAGTATATGAGTGTTCCTATCTCTCTGCATCCACACCAACATTTGTTGTTTTGGGACTTCTTGATAAAAGCCATTCTCACTGGGGTTAAGTGATATTTCATTGTGGTTTTGATTTGTATTTTCCCTGATGATTACAGATGTTGAGCATTTTTTCATATGTTTCTTGGTCATTAGTCTATTTTGTTTTGAAAAGTTTCTGTTCATGTCCTTTGCCCACTTTTTAATGGGATTGTTTGATTTTTTTCTTGCTGATTTTCCCAAGTTCTATATAGATTCTAGTTAGCAGTCCTTTATCAGATGCATAGCATGCAAATATTTTCTCCCATTCTATAGGTTGTCTATCTGCTCCAGTAGTAGTTTCTTTGGCTGTACAGAAGCTTTTAATTTGATCAGGTCCCATTTATTTATGTTTGTTGTCACTGTGATTGCTTTTGGGGTCTTCTTCATAAATTCTTTGCCTAGGCCGATAGCTATAACAGTTTTTCCAACATTTTCTTGTAGAGTTCTTATAGTTTCATGCCTTAGGTTTAAGTCTTGTCCACCACGAGTTGATTTTTTTTTAGATCAACATCTTATACTTTATAATACACTCACATTTATACATGAATTTCATGTTTACAAGTACAAAAGGCAAGAACTGCAAAGAATTGAATCAACTGCATCGTTGACTACATTCAACAGAATTAATACTGAGTTGATTTTTGTGAGAGGTGAGAAGTGTGGATCCTGTTTCAGTCTTCTACATCTGGCTATCCGAGTACCCAGCACCATTTATTAAACTTCCATGAAAACTTCATAAAATTCCAAGTGGACTTTAATATAGATTTTGTAAAATATGAATAATTTTTATTATAATAACCACTTATTTTACCTACTTCTAGCTTCTAATACTTTGGCCATAAGTCTCTGGATAAATAATACAGAAAGTGTTTTGACAGAAATATTTTAAAATAATCTGAGATACCATAGAAAAAAAGAGATGCTGAAAATTTGCATGTGATGGGTGTTCTGATCTTTGAAAGGAAAGAGGATTGATTCTCAATACTGAGTTTAGCTTCTATTTCAAATAAAATCAATTGGATTAAGTGGAGAGCATGTAAACCCTTCTTAAAATTGAAAGTGATGATTTCTAGGGACCCAGTAAGGGTCAACCAAAAAATAAACTCCAGCTAAGTTAAACTCATTTTTTCTTTTCTCTCCTCTTATTAAATATTTTTTCTTGCCTTGTTTGCTCTTCGTTTATTTAAATGATTGATAGGCTAGCTCAGGGTTATAGAAATAAATATACCTAGGGTTCAGCAAGTCCATTTTGTTTTTCATTATACTTTAATAGTTTGATAAATATGAGCTGAGCGATAGCACAATTAGAAAAAATTATAATTGGCAAAGCTTAATCTTATAAAAGAAAGAATGAGTTTATGACAACCCAGGGAATGGTATCTAGTTTTGAGACATTTGAGACATTTTACTCAAATTGAGATATAAAATAACATTTAATCGAATATGTAAATGACTAAAAGCTGAAAAAGATAGCAAATGTTTCCCATCTCAGTGAATGGCATCATCATTCAAACAGTTCAGTCCTCTCGCACCATCTGAAGTAATCTGGCTAAATTGCTGTAACAGAAATCCAAAAATATAGTGGCTCAACCAGGACAGGTAATGATGTCTACCATGCATAAAGATTCAAGAGTGAGTAGAACTGAGCCAGTGGGGAGGCTCTGCTCCATCAAAATCATCCAAGAATCTAAGTAACTTCTATCTTGTTCTTCCAGCCCTTAAACTGATGTTCAAGTCTTCATGGATGGAAACTGGATCATTAGCACTGTGTCCATGGTTCAGCTATGGGAAGGGGCTTGGAGTCCAGGACAAGCAGCCTTATATTTTAGGAGGGTTCTGGATGTTGGCCCAAATTTAGTATAGGCTCACATCTAACTGAAAGACAGTCTGACAAATATAGACCCTAGCTAGGTGTTCATGTGTACCGCTCAAACTCAGGGTGAGGTAGATGGTACTGTCTCTACAACGGAGAAAAGGAAAATGGATACTGGGGCAATTAGTGGTTTCTGCCACACACATCCCAAAACCTAATCCGTCACCAAGGTAAGTCTATTTCCCTCCCATATATTTCACAAAAGTGCCATTTTCCTCCATTTCCACTGTCACAGCCCTTATCTGAGGTATCATCACCCCTCATCTGTTTTGCTACAATAGCCTCCTAGCTGGTCTCCCTACATTCACACTAGACTTTGCTCCCGAGCCAGTTGTCTTCATTACAGCCAAAGGTATCACTTTGAAATGCAAATCTGGTCATGCCATAACTCTGATTAAAATCTTTCAATTGCTTCCCATTGCTCTTAGGAATCCTTAATAGGAACTCTGAAGTCCTCTGCAATTGACCCTCCTTTCCCTGGTCTCAGCTCTCACTGCTCTCTCTCCACCCACTCCCACTCTTTGCATTCCAGGCACGTTTGCCTTCTGCTTCTCACCCACAGCGTGCTCTCATCTGCCACAGAGATTTTGAACGTGCTCATACCTCTGACAACAATGTTCTTCTCCTCCATTTGCCTTGCAGACTCATACATCAGCTCTCAACTCAAACTGCTTACTCACAGAAAGCTCCCTGAGCCACAGACAATGTCGAATCCCCTGTTACACACTGTCAGAGCACCCTGCAATTTCGTCACTGTTGGTGATTACACATTTATTTCTGTGATCGTTTGAGCTGGGAAAGTCTGCAGCTTCAATTGCGGCTTGTTGCTTCCAACAATGTCTTGCCAAGTCTGTTGTGTTCCTTTCCCTGGTGCTGTCTGCTTCCAGATTTATACATTCAAGAGTCTAGTCTGGCTTATAGTAAAGGGCCTTAAATTGCAGATCCTGGTAATTTAACCTTTCCTTTTTTGTTCCTTTACCCGCCCTCACCTCAAGCAATCTCCCTCAGCTAAGAATCTAGGTTATGGTTAACCAGAGCAGCTGGCCTATGTGGCTCCCCTTTTTGCCCCACTGCCTTGGGGTCTTGGGTGTGGCGCTCAATCTATTTCACCCAAGGTCTAAGAAGATTTATTTTGGCTCTAAGTAGTCTCTCATATTTGATCCAAATTTCACTATATTGGGGAATTATTCTTCATAATTATGTTTATTTTCTGTTTTTAATTGAACATAGAGTTTTCTTCCCTGATTTTTTATTCTTTTGGGATTTGGAAGAGGATGAGTATTTTTGTTTGTTTTATTGTTTTTATGAGTTTCTAGGAGGAAAGTAGCATTAATATACCCTTATTCAACCATCTTTAACTAGAAGTATCTGTAGCTATGAGTAAATGTTAACATACCAGGAAGATGTGTCTGCTTATTCTCTGGCTTCACACACCCTAGAGGATGATTGCCCCAATTTAAGAAGCACCTTACCGTCTATTTAAATAGAATTTCCTCTCAATAAAACAGAGAATATTACAAAATAAACTATCTGTGGACCTCCCCAATAGGTCCACACATTTTCTAATAAGAGAAGCAGCCTATTATTGCACACATGGGGAAAACAATGTAGATCCCCCAAGCCTGTGAGTAAGCACAGATCTAAGACTACAGAACTGCAAACGCTTTCTGTTTGCTAAGCCTCTTGTCTCTGATTGCTTCTCCTCCAATACTATATAAACACTAAGCACATAGTGACAGGTATATACTAGGTTCTCAAAATTTTAATTTTCTTCCAGGAAAGAAAAATGTCTTTTTTTTTTTTCAAAGAAAGCTTTATTAAGTGCCTACCATATGCTAGACACAGTGATAGACAACAGACGTCCCAGTCTAGTGGAGGAGAAAGACAAGAAAACCCAAAAAGACAAGCAGTATAATACTGCAGTCGCAAAGGATGCTTTCAGAAAACAAAAGTGGACCTTTCAATTTGTCCTGAAATGGTGGGGAAGAAGGATAGGGCCTTCCAAAAGGAAAAGATATCTAAATTAAGCTACAATCTTCGTAAACAGAAACAAACCCCCCAGAGAAGCCAGAGGAAAGGTATTTCAGGCTACGGAAGAACATCATTCTATAAATTCCCTACGAACCAAGCAATATTCAAGGAGCTGTTAATATAAGAAGTTCACTGAGGTGGAATAACAAGGAGGGAAACAAATGGCAGGAAATGAAGCTATATAAATATATATATGCACCCATGTCTTCTTATCTCCTGCCAGAAAAAATCAAAAGCACGCAGTGAGAATGCTAAGAGTTCATACATTTACATATGTGTAAATGGTAGGGCTTTTGTCTTTTCTTGTTTCTCCACAAATTTCTATGTTACATGTTTATTTATGTAACAACAACTAACCAGCTCTATTCCAATGGACCTTTATATATGTTTTCATTGATGAAATTCCTAGTGACTTTATGTCTGAAGTTCTCCAGATTTTTAGACAAAGTTGGTTGTTTGAGTCTGCTTGTTTGTGTGAGTTAGTAGTTCAGGTCTGATGTGTTATACATATACATTTTAATTTCATGTCCTTACTGTTTACATTTTTTTAAATGTCCACATATGTACAGATTGGAATTATGTATCTGTTCATACAAGCATAAATGTATTATGTATATATATTAATGTCTGTGATAGTATTCCCTCTGTCTCTCTCTCCATATGTATATAGATGATTTCTTCTTGCCTGGCTGAGGAAAGCCGCTTTGACTGAAAAACACCATCCATGTTATTATTAATATGTATGTATAATAAGACAAGGACCACATCCTTTGATTTAATTCACCAAAAATTTATTGAGTACTTAGCATGTGCTACACTTTGCGGATGCAAAGGCTAAGACACAGTCTTTACCCTCAATAAGTTTACAAGTGAGCCCAACACATAAACAGAGAATTTCAACATTAGGTGATAGGAGAAATAGAGAATGTCACTAACTCACCCTAGGAGAGTCAAGAAAGGTTCAGCTTAGCTAAGTTTTAAAGAATGAGAAAGAGATAACCAGAGGATGATGACACAGGAGTTAGAAAAAGTATTTACAGTGGAAGCAAAAAAAAAAAGAAAAAAAAAAGTGCAGGCTTAGAGATGATAAATGGCATGTCGTGTGAGATCTCACCCAAACATAAGCAGTTCACTGTTTCTGGGATACTAAGTGTGAAGTAAATATTTGATCATAAGACTAAAGTGAAAGGAAGCAGCTGGATATTGGAGGGGAATTAATTTCCTGGTAAGAATATTGAGCTTTATTCTATAGGTGATATCGAACTATTGAAAAATTTCAATCAGGGAGAAACATCCAATACAGGTTAATCACTCATAGCGGTATGAATGGTAGATTTGAGAGAGACAAGCCCGGAGGCTTGGAGAACAATCAGAAGGCTATTGTGATAGCCCCAAAAGGAGACTCTGAGGGCCTGTACTGGGTGGTTATGTATAGAGTATAGATGAATAGAGTGATGAAGATAAACTGGAGAAAGAGGAAGGCAAAATTAGAAGAATTTATTCATTGGGTATGTGTAAAAATGAGAGAAAAGAAATAAAGGATGATATCTAGCTTTCCCCAAAATTACATGTGTTCCCCCCAAAATTACACTTTGTTGAATTTATTATACATTTACTTACATTAGTCTGTAATCTTAGGAAGGAAGGGACTATGCTATTTACCTTTGCATGTCCAGTGACTAGTCCATTGGATGTTCTGGTGGTTCTTGAATCTTGATTTACGTAAATTGTATATCTTTCCTAATGCTTGGGTCACATAAAATGAAACTTTTATTGAAGTGATATCCCCACTTGAATAAAGTATACACTCAATAAATATATTGTTACGGCAGGGCTGACAGAGAAGAGACCGAGATGCACACAGAGGTTTGGCAAAACAGGTTTTATACTTCACGCCAGCATGCCCAGAGGGGTTTTTGCTCTCCCCAAATTCTGAGCACCAGACAAAGAGCATTGCAGTCCTTTATACACTCTGCTTAAGGGGGAGGGGCACGGTTACAACAGGGTTAATTTTAGTGAGGCAGAGTCCTAAGCTACTTTACAGCCTGGTACACTAATTGCTACAGGTGATTTATGAGGATGGCAGCTGCCGGGGGAGGGGGAAAGGTTGCAGGGGAAGAGGCCCAGGGAAAGATGCAAGGGAGAAAACCCGGTAGTGGAATTTTCCGCTTAGGGGAATTTTCCAGTTTTCCACTTCAATATGAGGAATTAATGAGAAAAAGCAACGAACTGGAGGAATTGATAAGTTTGGTATTCCGCATAATGAGTTTGAAGATACCTGTGGAAATTTCCAAGTAGAAATTTCCAGACAAAAATATTACAGTTCTAGAGCTCAAAAAAGAGGTCTAAGTGAGAGATAGAGAATTGGATGCCATCGGAGTAATTGAAGCCAAGGAATCCAAGAGCTCAGAGAGTGAAAGGAGATATTGGTGAAGAACTATTTCCCCTCTAATAGTCACTATAAAACTATTGCCTCTTAAGAAATCAACATCCTATGGAAAGAAAAAAAAGTAACTTTCATTTGTTCAGTAGTTAGCACTTACGAAGTTCTTAAATTATATTTCTGAGGTATAATTTATTATAAAATTATATATTTATTATAAATATATAACTTTATTATATAAATTATTATAAAGTAAAATTAATTCTGTTTTGGATGTTCAGTTCTGAGTTTTGACAAACTTACATAGTCATATAGCCACCAATATAATCAATATAAAAATCATTTCCATCGCCCCAAAACATTTTCTTACGCCCACCATTCCCCATACCTGGCAACCACTTATCGATGTTAGTTCATTTTGTGAGGTAGGATAAGGGTAAGGCAATTATTATTATTTCCTCTTTCCCAAGAAGGAAACCCAGTACTTTTCCGAAGTTATGTGACTCACCCAAGTAACATAGCCAGCACCCAAGCCCTGGTGTTCTGATTCTAAATGGAATACCTTTTCTTCTAAACACAGAAAGTCACCTTATCAGCACACCATTATTAGAATTCATGGTGCACAATGCAAGCCATAAGTCATGGTTTATAAGCATTTAGAACGTTTCAAATGTTCAACCAATCTCATGGTACTCATAACTTTAAACATTTTTTTGGTAAGAAACAGGCATCTCACTCTATTTCCCAGGCTGATCTAAAGTTCCTGGGCTTAAGCAATCCTCCCACTTCAGCCTCTTGAGTAGCTGGGACTACAGGCACATGATTCTTATACACGAGTTGTGCTCAAGTGTTGCTCTTAAAACCAATAAGTAGAAGTAGGAAATAATTCTTGGGAGAGTTGATTTTATAATCGGATTGTTCAGGTGGCAGGTATTCCTGAGAGTAAGGGCAACTATATTAAAATGAACAGCTATATATGCATAGAACAGAGACTACACAAATCAGCTTCACACAAATAGATTCTCTGTGCTGTTCTCTCCATATGAATGAGCACTGCTGCAGGAGCTCTGAATGTATACTCTTGAACTCTAGAACTATGACTATAAATGGGGTTTATGATGTTATGATAATGAGAAGCCATATTTTAAAAGAGATTATTATTAAAGTACTCTGCTTTAATTTGGGGTTGGCTTCCTTTTTCTACACAACTTTATTTGGAATGAGTTGTAATTTCTAACCTACTACCAGTCCAGAAGCTCTGTATGATTAAGACAATAAATATATTCACAAAATGTAAACTCAGCTTTTGGGGCTTTAAACATCTGCTCTAAAAATAAAACTTTTACAAACACATGGCCATGGGCAAACTTTCTTCCAACATTTTTTTTTTATGGAACTGAAAGGTCTAAATCATTTACAAACACAAATAAATGGTCTCTTCCCAAACCAAGCATGCAGATTTAAACTAATTCACATATAATGTTGATCATTTATATGAGTTTTTATATAGCTACAGGACACTCTGAGAGTCCTTTCAACTGTTTTAGATAAAATTATTCAAGATTCCAGTAATGAAGAGATCTAAATATTGAAATTGAAATATCCTCAAATCTCTGTTGGTTTTATTACTACTTTTTATTGCCAAAATTCTCAGTAGGAGCAACCTCATGTCAACATTGAGTAAATCTTTTCCCCACTTATCTTTTCTACGTATAAATGAAAGACAGGTAAGGAAACAGCTTATACCCAACTCCCTTCTAGTTGGATAACTGTTCAGTTGCAGCCAGAAACTTGAATGGTTTTCCCACTCCTACAAAATCAAACCACCCCATTAAAAAGTGGGCAAAGGACATGAACAGAAACTTTTCAAAAGAAGACAGACTAATGGCCAAAAAACATATGAAAAATGCTCAACATCTGTAATCATCAGGGAAATGCAAATCAAAACCACAGTGAGATATCACTTAACTCCAGTGAGAATGGCTTTTATAAAAAAGTCCCAAAACAACAAATGCTGACATGGATGTGGAGAGATAGGAACACTCTTACACTGCTGGTAGGACTGCAAATTAGTACAACCCCTATGGAAAGTAATATGGAGATACTACAAAGAACCAAAACTAGAACTACCATTTGATCCAGCAATCCCACTACTAGGCATCTATGGAAAGGAAAAAAAGTCATTTTATAATAAAGACATCTGTACTGTAATGTTTATAGCAGCATAATTCACAATTGCAAAGATGTGGAAACAACCCAAGTGCCCATCAATACATGAGTGGATTAATAAAATGTGGTATATGTATACCATGGAGTTCTACTCCGCCACAAAAAACAATGTGATCTAGCACCTCTTGTATTATCCTGGATAGAGCTGGAGCCCATTCTACTAAGTGAAGTATCCCAAGAATGGAAAAACAAGCACCACTGTACTCACCATCAAATTGGTATTAATTGATCAACATTTATGTGCACATATAGTAGTAACATTCATTGGATGTCGGGCAGATGGGATGGGGGAGGAAGAGATAGGTATACTCACACCTAATGGGTGCAGTGCACACTATCTGGGGGATGGACATGCTTGAAGCTCTGACTCAGGTAGGGCAAAGGCATTATATCTAACCTAAACATTTGTACCCCCATGATATGCTGGAATAAAAAAAAATTTTAAATTTACAAAACAAAAAATAAAATCAGTCTGACATCCTTGGACCCAAACTCAACTGTGGGAAAAGTTTTGCATATATTTTCCACCATAACATTAATAACAGTAAGGAAAAAAATGAAAACAACTCAATGTCTAATAATAAGGGAATGGTTGAATAAAGGCTGTTATATTGATTAAACAAAATGTCATGTACCATTTAGAAGGATGGTCATACAGATTACATAGCTACGTGAAAAATGCTTCTGGCATAACAAGTTTTCACATAAACCAAAAGAGGTTTCTTCTCTGATGCTTTAATTGAATCCACAGATAACTGAGCACACTACTACTGTATATCAGGTTTGAAAATAGTTTTTAAATTGTTCCCTGACAGTTTTCATCTCTGACAGTTTTTCCCTGCACCCTTCTCTTCATAAGATAATATTATTTAGGTCACCTTGTTCACACATATTATCTTACTGAATCCAAAGAAGTAAATCCAAAGAAGTAAATAATATTATTAGTTCACTAGAGTAGTTATTAATATTATTATGAGCAGTTTATTTCAGGACATTAGATATACTTAATTGCCTTTTGGGGATTTCATTCCTATTAGTCAACCAGTCACCAAGTTTTACTTGCCAGGGTGACTAAATAGCTCCCTTCCTAGCAAAAGAAAACAAAGAGTCCTCATTATTTAGTTATTGTCCAGACCAGCACTGTTCAATAAAAATATAAAGCAAGCCATGTATGCAATTTTAAATTTTCTAGTGGCTACATTAAAAAAAGTAAAAAGAAACAGATGAAATTAGTTTTATTGTGAATTCTTTTTATTTTAGCTAAGTCCTTAAGTCTGGCCTATATTTTACACTTCTAGCCCACCTCAACTCAGACTAGCCATATTTCAGATGCTCAATAGTTATGTGTGATAAGGAGCCACCATCTTGCACAGCTCAGTTGAAGACTAAGTGATTGATAAGAAAATTTTGAAAATACTTACATAAGGTAAATTACGATGTAACAAGCATTGAGCTGTAACAATATGTGCCATTTAAGAAGACAATAATACTATTTAGGTAATTTAGATACAGATTTTACTATCATTCTCAAATAAAAACATAGTGGATTTCTTGTTTTCCTTTTTTCTTGTGGCATATCATTCTGAAACCCGTATGTGTGAACTTAGTGATAAAAACATTAGCAAAATGTTAAGGGGAATAATGGAATAAAAATGTTATGTCATTGGGGTAAGTTGTCCTGGTTATCAGACAAATAAAAAGCAGAGTCAATGTATCCTGACTCTCATAATGAAAAATTACAGTTCAAAGGGAGGAGGCCTTCAAGGATGACTTGCATACTTCCTAAGCTCCAAAAACTTTCTTTAGAGGCAAGTATTTACACCCAACCATTTCATGTGACACCACATTAAAGGCATTCCTACAATTTAGGTGTTTCTGTAAGAGCACCTGAGGAATGATGGTAGAAAGATAGGGCTTTTGATAACAACCAAGCTTTCAAACCAATCAATCCTCAAGAGGATACTAAAAAAAAATTGAATGAGGTCCACAAGTGAAGCTAAAAGCTTCAAAAACCCCAGGGCTATACTTTAAGACAACAGTTAAAAGAAAACATACTCAAAGATGGAAGAGAAAGAGCACTAAAGAGAAACTAAATGAACGTATAGGTTATATATATGATCCTCACATACTGCCACAGCTAAAATTAGGCCCCCAAGTTTGAAACAGTCCCTTTCACAAATGCTAGTTTACGTTACACGAACTCTTCTGGAACGTAACAGTAGAACTTACAGTCTAGTGAGGACCACCACAGCTGAGTAAATAAGCACCTAAATTCGTGCATAGTGTGACGACGTCCAAGACAGGGAAGCTGTAGGGCAAGCACATAGGACGGCAGTAACCTAGAAACGAGGGTGGGGAGGGTATGTGATGGCGGTTGGCTTCCTAAAGAAAACGAAGTCTCAGCTAAGCCAACACCATGAATAGGTGTTAGCCTTGTGAAAGGAGTCTGAAGCAGGGAAAATGAGATGTTCCAAGGCCAGAAACAAGACAGGAACTGAGAGAAGTAAACGGGCCAGGAGCAGAAATGAGGGAAGAGAATTAAGTAAGGGCACCATCCTGTGGTCCCTTGCAAGCTACGCTGAGGACTATGGACTTGATCTTCAGAGCAATGGAGAGCTACTAAAGGCTTTTGAGTAAATGTTTCTGCTTTGATTTCCTCCCTTTTTGAGGTTTCTAGCTCCCAATTACTTGAAAACCTTAAAACTAAAGCATTTTGTAAGTGTTTCTGGGGAAAATGCAAAAATCAACAAAACACAGCTAGCTTCAAATGCAATACAGAAAGGAAAAGAAAAGAGGGCTCAGACAAATTCATTCACTGAATTTGGAAAGTTAGTATTTTTTCCATGATTCCTAGAAGATCTATTTTTTTTTTCCTTCCGTTTTTATGGCCTGGCCATGGTTTCTTTGGAGTTTCATAAAATTAATGGCTTGTAACATCTCATTACAGGGCAAGTCTAAGGGCACCTTTCTCATCATTGCTTGAATTGCCTTAAAGGGAATCCCCAGGATGGGAATTTTCCTGAGAGATGGACTATTGTTCCATTGGAAGCCTTCCTTTCAACAAAGAAAAGTTTCGAATCTTTCTCTCTGTTTAATGCATGCACCTGTGTGCAGGAAAACACACACACACACACACACACACACACACACACACACACACACACCATGAACTAAATCAGAACAACGGCAAAAGGAAGGGAAGAAGAGATGGCACAGGCAGCTCCCAGAAGCAGTGCCTCTACCTAACCACAGCCTTGTCTCCCAACTAACAGGGGAAAGTACACGCTTTCAATCAAGCAGAAGATCTTGAAAGGATGGAGACATAGCTAATATCTCTTTTCCAAATACCATTTTTTTGGTTTTCCTTTTCTAGTTTGTTCAAAGTACTTTCTCTGGCATTCCACTAGGCTCTATTTCTTATTAGTTTTTTTCTGCTGTCTTAGACTGACAGCTTTTTCTTAGCTCAGTCTTTAAACCCTTTGTGTGCTTGCTTAAGACCATCTTACTTTTATTCTATCCCTAAGGAAGATCGAATAAATCAGTTAACATCCTCTGTCCACAAATTCTGCACATTCTAAAGAACCATAGCCTAGGAACCACTAAGCCTTTTCTTCTCTGATCTGTATTTGTAATGCCACTTCCTAATCATTCTTAGTTTCCGGCCCCCTAATCTGTTTTCTAGCAAGCCCTGGAAAGGCCTCTCAGGTTCTTTTTGTCCCCACTAAGTAGGACTGGGGGATACTGGATACCTTATTCTTGTAGGGTTCTGGCTAGTGTTTAGGACAACAGGCAGAGCACATCTCCCTGAATTAAAGAAAATTAGTGAAACCTGTGCATTTATCTTTTCTCCTCCCATGCCACTGGGAACAGAGCTCTCAAACAAGATCAAGGGAAAAATACCAGACTAAAAAGGCTTTGTGGCAAAATTCAGCCATCTTTAGGGTGAGCCATGCAGGGGAAAACATGCTGAGCACCTGTCAGTAATACTTTTCTGACTCAGTCATGAGTATCGACTTAATTCTTTCTTTTGAGAAGAAAGCCAAGGTATTTGGAAATGCAGAGCTGTTTAGATGTGGGACTCATTCTGCAAAATTAATAATATTTTTGAGGGTTCATTAATCTCAACAGCCTGAGAAAAAATACATTTTCATGTTCTTGCTCTCCTATTATCATCTTTACAGTGTATTTTTACATAAATAATTGGTTATGGCTCAAATTAAAATAACTTTGACAATTATCAAGCAGGCTAGGGGGTTTTTGAGTTTGTGCTGTGATGTGAGATATCAGCACCCCAGGGTGCCTCAAGACCATGTGTTATCTTATGATAACATTCAACTCACTTCTTTGTAGGCTCATAAAATACAAGTTTTTCATCTAGCAGCTGAAATGACTGTGTTCTGTTTAGATAATATTCCCTCCCTGAAACGTTAGTCTCAATAGAATTTGTCTGATTAAAGCATAAATGTGGTATTTATGAAGACTAGGATTCATGTTCCTGGCAACACGAGTGTCCTCAAAAGCATTGCAACCCTGTCCTCATTTCACAGGTTCTGTAGTGTTTTGCAGACCACTGTGTCCTCTATACTCAAATCCTGCTCTTCACAGACTAACAAGTGGCAAGCCTTCATTCTTACACATATTATAATCTTTCTTTATGGCATGCACTAAAGACCTTGGTGTGATGAATTGTCATCTCCCTCAACCTCAAAGGTAACTGGCTATAAAATTGTTTTATGTTCCTGGTATTCCTAGTCCTCGTGTAAAAATACTAGCTGTAATTCAATATTGGCAATGTGGTATTATTCATAAAGCATTCAAACTGTACTTTCCAGTTTTAGAATGTCATCAGAACTTCCTGATTGAATTATAATCTAGCATTCAGCTTGGTGTCCTCTTTTCTGCATGAAAATTACTCTCAAGCATTTCCCAAAATCCCCTGGCTCTACATGGAATTCCAAAGGGAATAACATAATCCTTCAAAAACATCTTCTGGGACATTCGACAGCTGAGAATTGGATAAAGCTTTTAAAATTGGAGGTTTTCCAAAGAGGAAGCATCTGAAAATATGACTTAACTTCACTGGCTGGTTTCCAAAGCAAAATTCCTAAATTGATGACGTGGATTTAGCCCAACTGTGTCAGAAAGTTTTTGGTGAGGTAGGAGAATGGGGTTTTGTTTGTTTGTTTATTCGGGAGTTTGGGAGGACTTGTTTTGTGTGGTTCTTTGTTAAAAACACTTACCTATCTGCTCCAATCAAAATCTATTCACACATAGATGTTTTCTTATCCACATCTCTTATTTACTTTCAAGAGACAATAATTTTACAGATTACTTTCCCTATTGTATTCGGTTTTTCTGGCTCTAGCACCTTAACCAACATCTTATTTTACAAGCTCTTTTTCTTCGCTCTAGCTTTTTTTTTTCTCATGTGCTTCCCATAATTTTATAAATTACTCGTCTTTTTAAACAAGAAGACAGTTTTTTCCTCTGTAGCAGCTATTTTCAACTTTGTCCAGTGGCAATTTGTACAGCCCAGCTGTCAGTGGAATATTTACTACTAAGTAGTGAAAAACAGGAATTGATAGTAGGAGAATGTACTTTGTTTTGTGTGGGATGAATTGTTTGAGATTAGAGAAAAATGTGCTGTCTTTGATCCTAACTGATGCTATTTGCTTCTGTGACCGTGCTTGCTTTAGATGTTTGTTAAGCATAGCAAATCAGAATGAAAAGAAAAACAGGAATAAGAGCAGGAGTAACTCCGTGACAGGCTGAACTTCCTGGACTAGGCCTGAGTTTCGGTTTCCTCGAAATAACGCCGCCCTTTCCCCCGAAATGACGCTGACCACAACCGGCGCCGGCGTGAAAATCGAACTGACCAATCAGGAGCTAACACAATCAGCCACTTTTAAAGGAACCAATGAACTGAGGGGAGGGGGGGATGGTGTGCCCAGCATGTCACGTGGAACCTGCGTGTCGTGTGCACAAAAAGGTATAAAAGCTTAACTTTCACCTCAAGGCGGGGTCCTGGTCCCGGTACATAGGAGAGGCCACTGTGTTGGTGCTCTCGGACTAGGACCCTAGCTCGAGCTAGCCAATAAACTCCTTTGCCATTTGCAGCCTTGGTGACTCTGCCTCTCTGTTCCTGGGGCCGAGGGGAACTGACTCTAACAGTAGTATAACCGGTTCTGTAAACATAAGCTCTATGGCTCCGTAGTGTGGCTGCGTCATAGAAAATCAGAGAGGTCAAATATTGTAGTGCTGATTCAGAACCTGTATATATATGGCATATAGACATGACCTTGCTTTATGTCTGTATCTCAGACTCGGTCTTTCCTTTAGACCTGCTTTGTTTCTTCAAAACCATATGTAAACAAAAGTGTGAGCAGATTTCCTGTTTCATTGAATATTTAACGCTCCTTCATTAAATCAGTTCACTGTTATTTTATTCTAGGATTTAGGGCAGGAGGCGGGTAATGGAAACAATCTGATAAATTAAAAAGGCAAGGACCTCTAACAATATATATTTTGATTTTGTTATCATACATTCTGCACCTTCCACCATTTCCTAGGCACTGACTGTTGATAGTAAATTTTTACAATCTAAAGCTACTAAATACATTTTATGTTTTATTATTAAATAAAGTCATTTGGCACTTCATAATAAAGCTAAATTAAACATGCCTCCAGGATAATTATGTATACTTACATTCATCCACTAGAACACATTACTTTCAATCTTATAATACTAATGCTTTCAAATACACACCTAAATGCCAATATTCTCCTCTAATTTTAACGTTTTCTAGATTGACAATCAGCACACTGGGATTATTATCATTCATAAAATTGAGATATAGGTCATTAGCTAATCTTGGTAGTAAGACGTTTATGTGTAACTTCACACTAGGATGTTTTGTTTTGTTATTGCCAGTTAGTAGACCGAGTTAATTGTAAGTTTGCTTTGTGGGGCATAGAATTATGTGGCTCAAGCACATTTTCAAAATGGCAATAGAAGAGAGAGTCATAATCAGTGGAATTTTCTACTCAGAATTTCTTTTATCTAAATATCCAGAATTTCTCTTATTTAAATACTCATTTAATCTATGATATTAGTGGATTTCCTTTAAAAAAATTCAGAAAATTCTGTTTGTACTAATTTTATGGTAAACAATATAACTGTTACTTTCATATAATTTGATTCATTAGCCATTCCTAGTAACTGGAAATTTGACATAATTCTTAATTTTTCCAAAGAGCCACTCTACTAAAATGGCCATACTAAGAACTCTGGTAAGAGATCACCAACAATTCAACTGCCTGAATGAAATGCCACGCAGCATAAAGTAAAAATGTTGTGCATTACCCCCGAGTTATTCACACATCAGCAGGAAGCTAAATGAGGAGACTGAGTTCTGTGTCCTTTCCTACTTGCCCTTTGTGTCATTTGTGAAAGAACCCCTCATATGGCAAAATAACATCAATAATGATGATTTTATGCCTCATCTCTTAAATATTCACAGCTCAGCAGAAGCCAAATGAAGAGAGTGGCCTTTATGTCCTCTGTCTAGGTGTCCTTTCAATATCATTTGAAGAAACCTTTCGAGACACAAATAACGATCATGATAGCAAATTTATTTCAGAAGAGAGAAAGGCATGATGAGGAAGGTATTTAATAGAAATTTCAGTAGATGAGCTTTGATATAATCTCTTCTATTGCTCCTCCTCTGGGGAAGCACCACTCCTCCAACAGCAACTGAGCTTCGGCTCCTTTGAATAAATACTATCTCAGTGGCTGCTCAGAAAGATCTATTTTCTTCCAATATTTTATGATTTCTTGCCCATCCAGAATTCCACACCACCATTCCTTCTCATAAGATATCTCCTCTATCCTACTATTCTTCCAGCTTTACCAGCTTCCTTTCATTGCCATTCCCCACTGTTTTCACTGCCACTCTAATATATATTTTTCACTTAGAACACTCAGCCACCTCTAAACCTTTCAGAGAATACCCATAATGGAAACATTACAGGATTAGAAGTTAGGGCTCAGAGCATCCTGGCTCTAATCACAGAGGCAATACAATACATGAGGTAAGAGGTCTCAAAGAGGTTAAATAAATAGATCCAACTGCAAGTTTTACCACCTACTATTAATAGTTGTATGATGGTGGTGAGCTAATTTAACCTCCCTGGGCCTTTTTTTTTTTCCATCTGTAAAATGGGGGTAAAAACAATACATATCTCAAAAGGAAGTTATCAAGATTAACAAGGTAATACAGGAAAAGCATTTTGAATCACACCTAGTAGCCTAAGTGTTAAATATGCATTGGCTATTATTATTAGTGTCAGGCACACTCACTCTCTCTCTCTCTCTTTTATTTATACACACACACACACACACAAACACACTACACACTAGCTGCAACAATCTCTCACATTTCAGTTTTCTTGTCTGAAAAATGAGAAGGTTAGATTGGACCATCTCTAAAATTCCTTTTGGCCCTAAAATATCAGGAGCATGAGTCCAATACAAGTCCTTTATTTTTTTTTTAGCTTCAAGACTTTAACAGCAATCTGTTCTTTAACTTGCATTGTGGATGAAAATGGAAGATCATAAAAGAAACATATGACATAGTCTCTGCTCTTAAGAGTCTAAAATCTTTGTTTTAAATAATAAAGATAAGTTTTATTTCAATTTTTTCCTCACACATATTTTATTTTCTTCCTGATTACTTGATCAAATTTTCAGTAGAATCTGAAACACTAAGAAAGTTCATTTATAGAATAAATAGCATGATAAATTATGAAATAATATAAAGTCGCATGAGTATGTTAAGTTTGCCAGCTAGATAAATTTGAAAATTGAATAAACATTTACAGTAAAAATACAATAAGTTACATTTTTATTCACATTCAATTAATATTTACTGAGCATTTTATATTTGCTGAGCATAATAATTAGAAAAGCCTTTAATGTAAACATTTAGAG